>JAANYP010004494.1:1365000-1397842 GCA_020465985.1 Centrapalus pauciflorus | reverse complement strand
GGTGTTCTTGGTGCACTATATTGTCTAGCAATGCCTTTGGACTCACAGAAACTGTTTAGAATTTGATTTTTAAATTCAGTTCCATTGTCTGATCTTATCACCTTAACTTTGGAATTGGATTGGTTTTCTATCTTAAGGATAAAAGACTTAACTAGCTCAGCAGTTTCATCTTTGGACCTAAGAAAGTAACCCCAAGTAAATCTGGTGAAATCATCAACAATGACTAAACAGTATGCCCTTTTATTCAAACTCAAAACAGATGTTGGACCAAATAGATCCATATGTAACAACTGAAGAACAGATGAGATTGAATTTACTTCTTTGGCCTTATGAGAAGTTTTGTGTTGCTTACCTTTAAGACATGCTACACAATGATCATCACAAATGAACTCCTTTTGTGGTAATCCTCTTACCAGATTCTTTTAAACTAAAGCATTCATGGACTTGAAGTTCATGTGACACATCCTTTTATGCCAAAGAGCAGACTCATTTGATGATGCTTTGGATATTAAACAGCTTAAAGTATTTGATTTAGTCAAGAGAGCTGTGTCCAGGCAGTAAACATTGTCCTTTCTTGGTGTTCTAAGTAAAACAAGATTTTCAGGAATTTTGAAATCCTTTGAAAGAACAATGCACTCAGAATCTGTGAACAGAACAATGTTTTGTTTGTCACAGATTTGAGAGACACTCAATAGATTGTACTTAAGTTGTTCAACATACAGAACATCATGGAATGTCATGTTGCCTGCATTAACAGTACCTTTACCTGTAACCTTACCTCCTTTTGAGTTGCCTCCAAATGCAACAAAACCTCCATCAAAACCTTTGAAATTTGACAAGCATTCAGAATTGCCTGTCATGTGCCTAGAGCATCCACTGTCCAGATGCCATCTTGTTCTATGAGGAGACCTGTGGTTGCCCTGCACAAATAACAGCTTAGTTAGTAGTGGAGTAAACCCAAACCAAATTGGTTTTGGGTTGGCCTTGTACATTGACATAACTAAAAACTGTTTTTGACTTCTTATATTTGGTGAGATCTACTGATGGAGTCTTTGGAGAGTATTTAGTGATAATATGAGGTATCCAACTATTTTGATCATCTTTTCTTCTGACAGTCTCAGATGATTCACTAGCAGCTCCAGTTTGATGCCCAGCAGCTTGAGCTGTGTTTGTAGTGCTAACAGTTTCAGTTTTTGCACTAACAGCATCAGATTTTGACTTAGCAGTCTGATCTTTTGCATTAGCAGTTTGAGCAACAGATTTGTCCTTGACACACCACATTTGTTTAAAACTTGATTTAGGCTTTGCCAAAACTTGTTTTTGATGTGTGGACTGTTTTTTATTAACTTTTGAGAATCTGTGATCAACTGTTTTCTTTGGAGCTGCTGTGGAAGGTTTCACTTTTGAGTGCTTTGCCTGATTAGGATTTGATTTTGTGTGATGCACAGTCTGTTTTGCAACAGCTGGTTTGTAAAAACAATCCTTGGCTAAGTGATTCTTCCTTCCACAGTGAAAGCATCTTTTGACAGTTTGAATTGGAACACCAGACTTTTCTGTCAATTTCTGGTTCTTGTTTCTCTGGTTCCTCTTACCTGCTGTTGTTTAGGAAACTTTTGAACACCATGCTTTTGGCATGTGCAGATAGAAACAGTTTTACCTCTTTTAGTTCCTTTTGATGAAGATGCAGTGTTACAGTTAGAATGTACAGAAACTTGTGGAGTAGCATTGCATACACTCATCTTCTCTTTTCCTTTCTTACTGGGAACTTGGACTTCTATGGGGTGCACTCTTTGTGTCACAGTCTCTATTTTGACTCTTATCTTCTTTTAATTCAGGACTGTTATCAAGGATAGGATCTACAATAGTCATAGACTCATCTAGTGGTTCATTGACAAGTCTATCAGCAACTTCACTCATTGGATGAATGTACTTGT
This sequence comes from Centrapalus pauciflorus, assembly GCA_020465985.1. NCBI lineage: Eukaryota > Viridiplantae > Streptophyta > Magnoliopsida > Asterales > Asteraceae > Centrapalus > Centrapalus pauciflorus. The sequence continues at coordinate 1,395,908 of JAANYP010004494.1, read as the reverse complement.
TATTATATGGAGGTGGAGTAGCTCTGTATCCTATTCCTTCTTTGGGATTGACCTGAGATTTCACTCTATCTTTGAATTGAACTTCCATTAGGTGTTCTAGCTTTTGATTTGCTAACTTGAAGTTACCTAGATCTATGTTAACAGATTCCAGTTTCTCATTAGCCTCTAACACCTTCTGTTCAGTTTCTTCTACCTTTTTATTCAGAGATTCTATTTTCTTATTGAGTTCCTTTTTCTCCCATTCATGATAGTTTCTATCATACCCCATTTGAATCTCATTATCCTTATAATCATTGATCTGTTTTTCCAGATCTTCTATGGCTTGCATATATTCATATCTCCTTTCTTCCATCTTAGCTAGAGTTTTGCACATGCTCTCATTATGATCTCTGTACTTTTTAACCATATTTTTGCATGATTGAGAGCAGAGTTTAGAATTTACCTCAGATGGTAGTTCAGTGGAGGAGATATTTGATGTTTCTGCCATAAGTGCTTGATTTTGAAATTCTTCCTCTGTCTGATCACTCCAGTCAAACACATTGTCTTCTTGAGAGACAAGTGCTGTTGATGAGGACGCTTGGATGGGCTGTGAAGTCCTTGATGGCTGTTGACCTTGAGATCTACATTCTCTGGAAAAGTGACCAAACTTATGGCATTTATAGCATTCCACTTTTGATTTATCAAAAGATGGTTTGCCTTCTGTCTTGGCTTGAAAGTTGGCCCTACCAGTTTTTTTCAGAAATCTTTTGGCTCTCATGGTCAGCATTGCATGTTGCCACTTTAAATCCATCTCTTCAAGATCATCTGGATGAATTTGTTCCAAGTCTTCAACATTCAGAGCAAATAATCCATCATTGGCAACAAAAGCCTCATAGTGAGTTTCAGCAGAATTGCCATCACCACCTGAAAAAGAATCACAGTTATTAGATTTTTCAGAAGATAGAAGAGCAGTGTTGTGATTATAAGAAAAGGATTTCTTTTTAGCATCAATTTCAGTCTCAAACACTCTTAAACTGTTATACAGATCATCCAATTCTATCTCATCAAGAGTGTCTTTTGTTCTCCACTGTGCAGCATAGACTGTCCATTCTTCTCCAAGAGATCTGAGAAAGTTTCTGTTGACTTCATCTTGATCCAGATTGACCTTTGCACTTTCCAGTTCACTTATCAGTTTGTTGAACCTGTCAAAGATTTGAGTGAGGTTTTCATTCTTGCCACCAGAAAAGTTTTCATACTGCTGTTTCAAGAGGTCTTTTTGATTTCTCTTGGTACTGGCATTACCAGCAAACCTCTTCTCTAAGGCATTCCAAAGAGAGTGAGCAGTATAAAACTTTTTGAACTGATGTTGATAAGCATTGGGAATGGCTATTTGTAATAGTGTGAGTGCTTTCACTTCATTCATTCTAGCCTTCCTTTCAAGTTCAGTTTTTGGAGGAGTTTTGACTGGTTTTCCCTCAGCATCAAGTTCTGGATCAACTACAGGAGGGAATTCAACAGCTTCCCATATGGCATAATCAATGAATTGAATATGCTGTTGAATCCTGAGTTTCCACATCTCAAACTCAGTGGGCTTGAGCATAGACACTTTGAGTCCTTGCCAGATCCACTGCTGCTATTTTCAAATTCCATTGTAAAAGATTAAAAATTTGAAAGAAAGTTTTCGACTTTGAAAAACAAAGAACGACCTGTGGCTCTGATACCACTTGTCAGGATCTAAAACTGAATAACCAAGATTAACTGATTTGAAATTTATCAGAGTATAAATCAATAATCTTGCTTTGAATCAAAGTTTAATTAAGAAGTTTGCGGAATAACACTTAATTATTTTAACAAAAACTTTCAGAACCAATGAAACATAAAACATAAGAAGTAATCAAGACTGTTTGTATTGCTGAATTCAATGATTACAATCACCTCTAATCTGTTTTGATTAGACGAAGAACACAGACTGTTCTTAGGGTTTTACAACCTTAGAGGCTTAAGAAAACTTAATCAACAAAGCAATTACAGACTCAAAATATGCAGAAAACTTCTATGAACTTCTATGACCTATTCTCTGTATTTATATTGCTTTTTGAACTTGTTTCCTTGAAGGACTATGACTTCTCTGATAGTAGATATGCTGGAATCTTCGTGTAGATATCTTTCCTGAAAATCAGCACTTTCTGTTTATGAAACTGTTGAGCAGCTTGAATCTCTTGACAGCATGAACTGAGCAGCTTGAGTTGTTTTGCTCTGGCAGCTTGAACTTTTACACTGGCAGCTAGAGTTTCTTCAACTAGCAGCATGAACTTTGTATTTACATGAAAAATCTACTAACAGTCTGAGAAGTCTAACTAACAGCTTGAATGTACTTAAACTATTTCCCAACACATTTGGCTCCTGCTAAACGCATTTTTAAGATATCTGAAGGGAACACCAAACTTAGGTTTGTGGTATCCAGGGAATCATCTTTTACATTAACTGCATTCTTTGATACTGATCATGCAGGTGACAAAATGGATCGGAAAAGCACATCAGGAGCAGTACAATTTCTTAGTGACAAACCCGTCTGCTGGTCATCCAAAAAGCAACATTGTGTATATCTGTCAACAGCAGAAGCTAAATATGTACCAGTATCGTCGTGCTGTGCACAAGTGTTGTGGAGGAAGAGCCAACTCAGAGACTACAGGTTTACACCACAAAAGATTCTCATTTACTGTGATTCACAAAGTGCAATAGCAATAGCTTCAAATCCGGTGCAACATTCAAAAACCAAGCACAATGATATCCAGTATCACTTTATAAATGATCATGTAGAAAATGGTAATGTAGAGTTATATTTTGTACCCACTGAATATCAACTAGCTGATTTGTTTACCAAAGCCTTAAATGAAAAACGATTTAATTTTTTGGTATACAAATTGGGTATGTTGAATCGTTAGATTTAAACATTCAGCAGTTACACAATATAATTTTAAATTTACATTTTCTTTTACTTGATCAAAATTGTTGTTAATCTCATGTGTTTTAAAAGTTTAGTTTTTCTGAGTTTAACAGAATCGGATTGTCATGTGCAGGGGGAGCAGACATAAATTTTATCTGATATTTTAAATATCTAATAATTTTTTTTATCTGATTTATTGTAGGGGGAGCATTAATAAAAAGATGTATACATCTGAGGGGGAGCTAAAATGCAAAATTCAAGGGGGAGCAACATCTTTTGTTATTGTTTATATTTTTTTATTTATTTTTTATAGTTCATTTTTTTTTAAAAAAAATTAGTTGTTTAAATTTTTTTTAGTTAGTTAATATTTTTCTTTAGTTTTTTTTTTTTTTTTTTTGTTTTTGTGTGTATAATTTTTGTTTTGAGAATAAATGGGCTGAAAAGTTTAGAAAAAGAGAGTGGGTTTAAAAATTTCAAAAGTGGGCTAGAATTTTTGAAATTCAAATTTGAGTATAAATTTTGAATTTTGAAATTCAAAACAACTTTGTCCAAAATAGTCTGTCAATGTTCACCTTCATCACAAACCTTACTCTCGACATTTCTTAACCATGAAGCAACATTGATTTGGTGAAAGATTTCAACATTCTTGTGTTAATATTGTAAGTATTGTTTTAGTGTTTGTCAATATTTGTTCATTATCGGTTGTATTTTCGAATTTCTTCAACTGTGTGTGTTAATGATAAACTGTGTGTGTGTGTGTCGATGTGTGTTTTTTATAATGTTTTGATTTTGTAGTTTAAAATCTGAAAATGATAGTGTGTTTGAATTCGTATTAGTCATATGAACTTGAAAATTAAATTTCAAGTTTCATCTCAAAACACACAACATTTAATTTGAGTTTGAAAAACAAAAATTTCGAAGTTCATAAACTCACTGTAAATCAAATTTTTGGGTACTTTAATGTTGTTTTTGAACAAAGTTCAGTAAAAAGAACTTGTTTAAAATCAAATTTTGAGTAGGAAACAGTAAATATATAGGTCAAAATATCCATGAAATGATTTTTGATAATTTCACTGTAATTTGGGACTTAGAAAAGAAGTTAACTTCAAACTCGGTCAAAGAGGCAGATCGATATACTTGTTGTTTTGATCAAGCTGGATTATAAGTCTTTCGAGAAAACATTCTATCTTAATCGAGTTTGAATGCATAAGACCTTGGCAAATTTTAAATTCTTCAAACTCGGTTAAATATGGTCCGTGAAACTTTGTGTTTCATCCGAGTTGGATCACTATGTTGATCGAGAAAATTTGTTTTTCAATCGAGTTGGTTAAGCTAGGACTTAGAAAATTTTCCAAGTCTCTTCAACTCGATTCACAAGTCCTTTGAGTAATTTCTTATTTTATGTGAGTTGATCATCAAATCTTTCTTTTTCATTCGAGTTTTCTAGTCCAGGACTTAGAAAATTTTCAATCTGTTTCAACTTGATTCATGAGTATTTCGAGAAGCTTCTATCTTTAATCGAGTTGATTCATGCTTCATTCGATAAAATTTCTATATGATTCGAGTTGGTCAATAATTCATTCGAGTTTGATGTCATATCGCTCGAGAAACCTCATTTTTCATTCAAGTTTCATTTTAAATTCTTCAAAAATTTTCTAAGTGTGGTGGACTTTTAATTTTCAGAGAAATTTCACATTTTCAAGAAATTTTTAAAATCTATGTTTTACTAACATTGGTCTCTTAACGATTGACTTTGGAATCCTAACAATAATATTTTAATATTATTGTCTGGAATCCCGATGCTTTAAACAGTAAAACACATATTTTTCTAATTTCTAGTTAAATGTTTTATTTTTCTATATGCAGGATTACATCTGTTTACCTGACATTCCTAACATGTTTATTATTTTTACATGTTACAAATGGCATCCTAAGCCCACACCCAAAATTCTAATTCTTCAAATTCACATTCATTCTCAAATCATACACTGGTCTCTAAACCAGTGAAATCAGCTTCTGTTACCCGACCATCACCTTCATCACCTATCCCTGACACCCAATTTGTTAAAACCAAATATTGTCTGCCTTTCCATGATAATAACCAAAGACTTGATCCTAAGTCTATCAAAGTCAGTCATCCTATCATTGTTGACATTTTGAAAGCACATCCTCTTGGTTATCTGTCCAAGCTGCCTAGCCACAGTTTTGTAAACTGCCTAGCCACAGTTTTTGTTATTAACGTGACTAAAGGGTAATATATGATCTTGCATTATTATGATAGCTACAGTTTATCTCAATAACTGTGACCATTGCAAATCACATTCAAACCTTAAGCCACAGTTTAACATAAGGATCGTGACAAAGATTTGTCACGGTTGCCACATTGTTACCAAACGTCATCGTTTGTCACTGTTATTTGTTTGATGTATATAATAATCTTGTGATGGTTAACTGTGACAATAAATATGTATATGGTCACGGAAATCTCTTTCGGTGACCAAAGGGACACCCTGAAGTCTAATTGTATGAGTCTAAATTATATGGTGGAATTAGTCACATGAATAAACTGTGACAGAAGGCTAACTTATATAGTCACGAAATCTCTTTGTGTGACCAAAGGGTGGAGTTCATTAGCCACGTATGGTAAAAGAAAAACATTGTGACTATAAGTGTTTAATGGTCATGATTTAGTTCATTAAGTGTGTCCAAAAGTAAACAATTGTCATGAAATCAGAAAATTATTGTGACTATAAGTATTTTACAGTCACTGTTTAGTTTCTTATGTGTGTGTAAAAGTATACAATATTCATGATAAAAGAGAAAATTGTGACCAAGTATTTTTTTTGTCAGGATTTAATTTCTTTTATGTATATAAAAGTAATTAATAATCACAGTTTAACAAAAAAAACATATCACCATAATTATGTTTTGGTCACAGTTTAAGACACACAAGTATGTGACTATTAATATTTAAAGGTGACATATTAAGTTTTTATGTGTGTCTAAATGTAAACAATAGTAATAGTAAAATGAAAAAGATATGATTATAAGTACATTCAAATCACGATTTAATTTGTTTTGTGACTAAAAGCTATCAATCTCACACATTAAAAAAAATTTCAATATAAGGAGTTTTTTTTGTCACGGATTAAATAAATTTGTGACTATTAATATTTAAAGGTGACGGTTTATTGTTTTTATGTAAGTAAAAGTAACAATAGTCATGATAAAAAAATGTTGTGACTATATTTTTTTTAATAATCATGGTTTAGTTAATTTCTTATTAGTGTGTAAAAGTAACAGTTTTCATGATAAAAGAAAAAAACTGTGACTATAAGTATTTTATGGTCACACGAAGAATTGGTTTGTGTGACTAAAAGTAATCAGTGGTCATGGTTTAAGTGAAAAAAATGTCCCTATAAGTTTTTGTCACGGTTTATAAAAAGCAAACAAGTGACTATTAATAGTTAAACAATTAAACATGACGACTAGATTTATTATATGTATCTAAGGTAAACAATAGTCATGGTAAAAAAAATATGTGACAATAAGTATTTTATGCCTACGCCTTAATTTGTTATGTGTGGCTAAACGTAATAAATGGTCACAATTTTAAAAATGCATGTCACTCTAAGTAGTTTTGTTGTCACGTTTTAAAAAAGCTAACATGACTACTAGTATTCAATGGTTACAAGTTAATTTTTTGAAATCTATAAAAGTAAACAATAGTCATGATAAAAGAAAATCATTATGACTAAAATAATTTAGTTTCTTATGAATGCCTAAAAGTAAACAACATTCATCACAAAGAAAAAAATGTAACTATAACCATCATATGGTCACGTTATAATTTGTTTTGTGTAGCTAAAAGTAATTATTGTTTATAGTTTAAAAAAGCATATCACTATAAGTATTTTTTTGTCACGATATAAGAAAAATAAACATGTGAAAATTAGTATTTATAAGTAATTTGTAATTTGTTTTATTTATCTTAAAGTAATTTGTAATTTGTTATATTTATCTTAAAATTAATAATTTAATAATGTTTGATGTATTTTATTTATCAATTTTTACTATTTGTCATCAAACTAATAAATTTAAAAATATACATTTATAAAAATTAATATTTCTTATGTAAAAGATTATAAAGTGTTTATACTATTTAAAAAAACTGACATAACTCATTTACTTTTACATCATCTCAATTATTTACCTGTTTAATCGCAATTATCTCAAAAATCAATTATATTTATCATCATTCAAATTCTATTAAAAATACATCAATCCATCCTAGTTTGAACAAACTCCACATGAAACATCTACTTCAACATCATTCTAATAATTTTTAAGTAACATATCATGTGTCGTAAAACATCTACTTCAACATCATTAAACCAACAACAGCAACCATGACCAGCAGCAGCAACAAGATCATATGCCAACAACTTTTAGCATCAATAGCCAGATCAGATGGTGAACTCCAATAACAGACCAGCAGCAAACCAGATTAAAAGGCACCACGTAATTAAACCAACATCAACCATAAAACCACTGATGCAGCCAAGGATGGTGCTGTTTTTAAACCAGAAACCAAAACCCAGTCACAACAAAAACCAGATTATGAGATAGCATAGGAACCCAGCAACAGCAATGATGATCAGACCAATAGCTAGTAACTACTCTATTGCAGCTTAGGTGAGAAGACTCGTCCTTACGGAGGAGTCTTAAATACTAGGTCCCAAGGAGCAATAAAGCATCAACCACAACTAAGATAGAATTAATAAAGAGCGAAATTAAATCATTACAATTTAGACATTAAAGCTTAGTTTCGACATGATTTTACCATATTTATGAGCTTTTATGTGCATTTCATGGACATGTGTGACCTATTAGGTCATTCTCTGACTTAACTTGCATTTTGAACTCATATGATTGCATGAAATGACATATTATGCAAAAACATGCTTCTTATCACTTGAATGTTCCATAGTCCATACAAATCGAGTGTATTGTGACAAGATCATTCTCAAGTGGTGGGTCTTACTCTTATTATTAGTTACCAATAACGGTGCAATTAGCCGGTCAACAGGCAGACATTAAAGTAGCCAAATGGACTTACCATAGATGAACAACAGTCTGATAATGAATAAGATGTTTGAGATAGTGATAATAGTTTGAATGTAGATGAAGAGGAACATGAGCAAGATGATGATGATGTGGGTTGTAATCAGGTGGATAGTCAATACAAAATAAAGACAAAGATTCTGTATCCTACACATGATCCAAATGAGAACCGGAAGTCGATATAACTTATTCTGGGAACGAGGTTTGAAAACCCTGATCAGTTGAAACATTGTTTGACAAATTATGTTGTGTCTAATGGTTATGAATTGTACTATGTAAGGAATGATACAAGTCATTGTATTGCAGATGTGGAAAACAATCAAAGGAGGTTAAATGTCCTTTTAGATGTTGGGCCACATGGATGACTGATGAGGAATCTTTCCAAATTAAAACACTTTATCCTCACCATAATTGTTTCAGAAATTTTACATTAGGTCCTTTGTTACTTATCACTGGATTGCAAAACACTATGTCAAGACAAAAAGAAAACAGAAATGTTTCTGAGAAAGATAACTATTCAGTTACAAGGTTGGGAAAGCAAATGACTTGTACAAATTGCTTGGAAAAAGGTCATAACAAAAGGGGATACGATAATGAAAGAAAGGTTCAACAACCTAAAGAAGCAAGAAAGCCTAGTAAAAAGTCACAAAATAAAGTTGGTACATCAAGTCCTGTTGCTTCTGTTGTTCATGGTTCTGAAGTTACTCATGGTGATGTTGATCAAACTGTGCTCATATTGTTTCTGAAGTCACTTATGCTGATGGTTTTACTAGTGATGTTGCTACTCATACTGTTGATTATACTCATGGTGATGTTGATCATATTGTTGCTGCTCATGCTGCTGGTGACATGCTGCTGTCCATGGTGACGTTGCTACTCATGTTGTTGGTGCAAATAATGTGAATGATGGGAAGCCTAACACCATGAAAAAGCGTCATAAATCTCAATGAATCATATTGCAGAAGCTTAGTAAACCTGTTTATGACAAAGATGGAGGAGGTTCAAATGCTGACTAGCCTGTATATATTAATTAGTTGCAGTGAAGCTTTTTTTGGTTCTAATGCTGATAGTGGGCATCTTGTTTTTTGGTAGATGGCACATGTGCTAGGCACATCTTTTGGAACATGTTTGTCATTAGGTTGGAACAACTATAGACATGTCTTTTTGATGTATAGGCACATCTTTTGGAACATGTTGATATTCTATATGCATATATCTTTGATTAATGAAAAAGAACATGTGGTCCTCTAATGTTGTTATCTTTTGGAACATATTTGCTTGTCATGTGCTACAAATCAAGATGTTTTATTCAATATGATATGAAGACCTCAAATTGATTAAAAAAACCGTTCTCATTGAATGTTGAAATTAACCATTACAAACCCAACTTTGTTACATTTTGACTGAAAATCCAAACCATTACAAACCCAACTTTTGCGACTTTTGACTAAACCTTCTGCTAGTTTTACTAAAACAGAAAGTCCCAACCAAAATTTCCGACATGAAATTAGCTTCATGCTAAATAGAAAATCCCAACCAAAACCTGAAATTACTAAATTCTGCTACTTCATGCTAAACAGAAAATCTCAATCAAAACCAAAAACATAATCAAAATCCTCAAAATGGCTAACATAAATAAAATCCATTTGTTGTACATCAACATCTGTTTCTTGTTATTCTCAACCTCATGAAGCAGGTAAACAACTTCCTCTTCTAATTCTTTCATCTTCATTTCTTGCTTTGTTGCTTCTAAGCCCTCTGAATCATTGGCTTTCTTTGACTTCAAATACAGATCATATATAATCTCTTTATACCGATCAATTGGTATTTCTGGATCAATCCATTCAAAGTACTCGATTTTATTTAGGGATTCTGCTAACCAAAACAAATAAAAAACAAAATTTACTACAAGAAAATGATGGTTTGAGAAATTATTTGCTTACCAGAGAATTAGGGCATTGTAGAAATCGTCTTTCAGGATTTTTCCTTGTCCACGAGGTCTTCAGTCTCATAGACAACAAACATCTACATCGTTGTTGTAGATTGCTTAAATAATCTTGCTGAAAATTAGTGTGGTTCCAAGAAGAAGAAGACATCCTAACGATCTTTATTGAGAAATGGTTGTACGTATGAGCCCTAATATGTCGTATGAACTGGGTTATATAACCGGGTAATAAAATCGGGTATGTTATAAAAACGGATTGTCACATCAGATAAAATCGGGTATGTTATGAAAACGGGTAGCCACGCCATAAAAACAATTGTCCACCTAGGCTTGGAAACCGGAATCAACCGGTTAAAAGGTAACCAATTACCTAATTGGAACACTTTTAAAACTTTGACTGTTAAATGTGCACAAAAAAGTTTACTACATAAATGTGTATAAAATCAAAAGTTCAGAGCTATTTGGTATCATTTTCCATTTTTTTATTCTAAATAAAAGTACTACGACCCATTCGGGTTTTTACTTTTTTTGAACGAGAAAAACTACGAGTCATTCATTTTTACATTTTTTGAACAATTTAAAACTATGAACAATTCTGGATTTTAAAATTTTTGCTAACGAAAAAAGTACGACTCATCCATTTTTTTAGTTTATACGAGTGAAAAAACTATGAATAGTGCGATTTACAGTTTTTCCGAATGAAACATATTGATACCCATTTTGATTTTTAGTTTTTCAAATAAAAGAAACTACGAATCATTTAGATTAGAAAAACAAAACATTGGAACCGTATGTATTCTTTTGTTCTAAAAAAAACTGATGATTCGCATTTTTTTCGTTTGTAAAAAGTGAAAATCAAAATAGTTCGTAGTTTTTTTCATTCATATTATATATAATCGTAAATAAATATCGAATATTATATAACCATAAATGAATAATCAGAATATATATTAAAAATTTTATAAGCCTGTGAAAATATAAAAGTCGTAAATAAATACATTTGATGAAATTTAAAAATTAATAACTAAAGATAGGAATAATATAAAATAAAAAAAATAAAACAAACATTTTACTATAAAATTTAACTACAATATTTGAAATATAAATTGGGTTTATTTTGGTGTTTATAAAATCTTAGCTAAACTTAAAAAATAAAAATAAATTGGGTTATAATTTGATATGTTATAGTTATTGATAAATATATGAAATGATAGTACTATTTTTGTTAACCGAAAAGTTTTAGTGACCTACTAAACAGGTAGGTAACCAGTTACGTTAATGAGAGAACTAATAAAGATAATGTTTTGAATTTTTTAATAATTTGATAATAATAAATTATATATTTGCACGTATATAATAGTTTTAAAAGTTTAGAATGATATACGTGTAATAAGGAAATTTATAATGATATATGCGTAATTATGAAGTTTTACAATGACATATTGACATGTATCAACTATGGATGAGTTTGGTATTGGACCGGTACCGAACCAGTTAGTACCGATAAATTTTTTGTGCGATTAAAGGTACCGAATACCGAACCGAATTTAAGAGATCGGTACCGGTTTTACAATACTATACAGAATTTGGTACCGAAAATTCAAGAAAATAAACAACAGTATATTCATGGATCAAAAAAGGAGATTAGTCGTTTAAAATTCATTCCAAATGCGTATGAACTATTTGACTGAATTTATCAATTGTAGCTTTCAAATTCACAAGCCCATTCCTTGTAGATTTGTAGAGGTAACAAACCAAATTCCTTAGTTGTTTTCCAACATAGAATGTCATTTGCTTCATTGGGCTTGAATACCAAGTGTTTATTATTTTGACGATGTTGGCAAAAACAATTTCAACATATGAGAATAAAATAGTATTTTACCACAGAAATTAGAATCGATAATTAGATGGATGAACACCTGATTTTTACCTATTTTGAATTTTGCATCTTTCTATACACATGACAATGCAACACTTGTGAGCCTTTTCGTATTCGGTACCGCTACGGGTATTACCGATTTTATAAGTGGTACCGAAATCGGTTAGTACCAATCCCGAATTTAAACAACAAATAAGAAACCGAATACCGGACCGACTGTACCGGTTTGGTCCGGTATTCGGTATAAAAATCTCATCCCTATTATCAACCCAAAAAAAAAAAAACTTTGGTAGTGGTTCTAAAAACGAATTTTCATGGTTAATTATGAACTGAATCGAAAAGTAAGTTGCTTTTATATTACAACAACTCGATTTAATTATCTTAAACAAATAAATAATGGTAAACGAAAATAACATGATTATCAATAATTTACATAGGATACTTATAAGTTTTAAACTCAAAAAAAATAAATAAATAAATAAATAAAAAATAAAAACCTTCGTGTATAATTATAGAGTAAAACACTTTCTTTTTCTTGATTTCAATTTTAATTATCGTTTTAATTAACATTTAACAAACTTAAAATCTACAATTAAATAAAATGATAATTAAACACATGCAATTCTAGATTCCATATTGGCTGGCCAAAAAATAAACGTCCTAGGGTTCTAAACCATTATGAAAAAACTAACATATATTTACGGTTTTTAATTTTTTGTCCATGAATATTATTTTTTTCCAGAAAAATCCTCACGTTAATTTTTTTTTAATTTTGTGAAATTTGACTATTCATGGTTTTTGCATTTTCGTCCCTCAATGTTATTTTTTTGATATAAAAGTCGTCAAGTTAAATAGAAAACTTTCTAGTATTGTGAAATTCTACTATTAGATCTCGGTTATAATTACTAAACCGGGTTGTTTAAAACTAAAAAACCAGGTTGTAATAGTCAAATTTCACTAAACCAAAAATAAAATATTAATTTAAGGACTTTTCTGGAAAAAAAAAAAATAGAGAGACGATAACACAGAAAACGTAAAAACACGTCAGTTTTTTTTCATAATAAACCATTTTTAAAATGGTTTATTATGAAAAAAACCAACATATTTTCATGTTTTTTGCGTTTGTCCTCAAGTTATTTTTTTCTTTTTGGTTTAGTGAAATTTGGACTTTAGAACCCGGTTTTTCAGTTTTTTTAAACCCGGTTCACAAATTATAACCGATGTCTAATGTCCAAATTTCACTAAAACAAAAAGAAAATAATAACTTAAGGTTTTTTATAGAAAGAAATAACATGGAGGGACGAAAACGCAAAAAACGTGAAAACATGTTTTTTTTTTCATAAAAATGAGTTCTAATATCCAAATTTCACTAAACCAAAATGAAAATTTTCTTGTGAACTTTTACTAAAAAAAATAACAAACAGAGATGAAAACGCAAAAAACGTGTAAACATATTATTTTTTTTCTTCATAATAACACCCCTTTAATTGATTTAATCTCTGATTAACAATTAACCATCAAACATGAAATTGTACCTTGGTTTGTCATACGAAGACTTGGGCAAAAATATTTATAGGGTTCTAAACCCTTTTATTTTTCAAGAAAACCAAACTAAAACAAATCAACTAGCCAATTTCATATTCTGATTTCAATTTGATCAACTGTTAAATGATTAAACATCAAGAGTCAAAATAAATGGAATTCAAAAATCCCATGAGTTTCATAAACCCTTCATGGGGTCGAGATCATCAAGGGGTTACATCCCCTTAATCGATTTTTTTTATCAAGCCCCAAAAAATCGATATTTTTAATTTTTAACTTGTGATTTTAATCATTTAAACAATTTAATCAAAAACATGCAAGAACATGAACATGAATAAACATGAAAAAAATAAATAAACCATACTTTTATGATGCATAACAAAAGCTCTAATACAACTGTTGGGTTCTAATAGTTTGCAAGAGAAAATTTATACAACGATTTATAAAAATGAAACCTCATAAGATCATATCATGAACACATAGAATAAGTTGTAGGGATATTGTGCCCGATACCAATTATAAAATATAAGAAATATATTACGAATTACAATTCAGAAATAAAATTACAATACACGGAAGTAAATAAAATACGGAAATTAAAATTACAAGTAAAGGAAATAACAATACTGAAATTTAAATTACAAAACGAAAAAGAAGGCTGAGTCTCGTGTTATACACGATTCCCTTAAAACAGATTCGAAGTCTGTTTCCCAGGGTACAACAGCCAAAGCAGCGTGTACTGCCGAAGGTAACCAACTTGCCTGAAAATTCACATGAATTCTAAGTGATCTTCGTTCTTGGAAGCAGCAACGTCTCGCCGTTTAAAGTGCAAAGTGTTTCAAGAATGCAAAGTGTTTTTCAAGTCTTTCAAGTTCGGATGCACGGATTCGGATATTTTTGAACACCCCTACTCACAAGTTTAATGATTTGCTACTATTTGGACCCAAAATTTATCTTGGAGTAACTTGTCATACTTGTCAAGGCTCCTCGTTATAAACCACTCATGGTTTGGTCCTTCTTCCTATGTGGGACAAGTTTTCACACTTTTAACTTGCATTTTCCCACATCAAACACCAATCTTTGAGCATCGATATCTCATTCATCTTAGCTCCGTTTTGGACGTTCTTTATATCGTTGTAATCCTCTCTTCAAGGAGAATACATACCCATAAAATATTAATTATATATCTCACATTTATATATAATTATATTTGGTCCAAAAACATGGAAAATACACTTTTTCCTTTGAAAAATTTACACTTTTTTCCAACAATCCCCCACATGAATGAGAGATCGATCGAAAACACATTCCAATAATCCCCCACATGTATGAGATTGATCGAAGACACATAAAATTCCAATGAATTTTAAATGGTTGAAATCTTGCATAGAATAGGTAGATGTAAACCTTTGAACCTTCCCTTATGAAATGCACTTAGCCTTCTAGCCGTCAGTAGAACTCGATGTCTTTGAACTGAGCTGCCATTTATGAAGACGACAATACACTTCACACAAGAATCTTCCTAACAAGGTTAACTCCTCATAGTCGTGTCCGTTATGGTCATGGAACACTAGCCTGGTTCTGCGAGAGCTACTAAGAATTGTGCCCCTACAATTCCACTCGAAGCGACCCCACTTCTCTCTCACATAAGTGATTTCTCCCGAATCATTAAAAGCATAAATGATTTCGACCGAATCATTATAAAATGTTTAACCTTATTGTCACTAAAATGATTTTCTTCTAGAAATCATATAGGAATGGACTAGGAGTTTTTCACAACCCCCCACAGTGACCACACTTTATTCATACAAATAGGTTGTCCTTTTGAACCAAGATCTTGGGATCTCCAGTCAACAAGGTAAGGTTTTCCTTCGTATGAAACTATTCATTCATGGGCTTTAGTCCCATTCCTTTTGACGACTTCAAAACTAACTCTCTATTTAGGCCTTTCGTAAGCGGATCCGCAATGTTATCTTTTGACTTCACATAGTCAATAGTAATAACACCTTTTGAGAGTAGTTGTCGTATCGAATTATGCCGACGTCTAATATGTCTTGACTTACATTTATACATTATGCTATGCGCTCTACCAATCGCAGATTGGCTATCACAATGTATAGTAACGGCTGAAACGGGTTTCGACCACTTTGGTATGTCTTCAATAAATTGACGTAACCATTCGGCTTCTTCACCACATTTATCTAATGCGATGAATTCAGATTCCATCGTAGATCTCGCTATCACTGTTTGCTTGGAAGACTTCCAAGAAATAGCAGCCCCACCAAGTGTAAATACATATCCACTTGTAGATCTAGAATCTTATATATCAGATATCCAATTCGCATCGCTGTATCCTTCTATCACAGCTGGATATCTCTCATAACGCAGTCCGTACTCTCGAGTATATCTCAAATACCGAAGTACTCGTATCACACTTTTCCAATGAATCCGACTCGGATTACTCGTGTACCTACTTAGCCTGCTTACAGCATATGTTATGTCCGGTCTGGTACAAGACATTAGATACATTAGACTGCCTATAATTCTTCAGTATTCTAGTTGATTAACACTTTCACCTCTATTTTTCGATAGATGTTGACTAGTGTCAATTGGAGTTCTAGCTATACTAGAATCACCATTACTAAATTTCTCAAGAATTTTATCCACATAATGAGTTTGACTTAACACAAGACTATTTTGGGTTCGTGTGATTTTAATACCAAGAATCACTTCCGCTAAACCCATGTCTTTCATGTCAAATTTGGATTTCAACATCTCTTTCGTTGAATTAATCATTCTTTCGTTACTACCAACGATAAGCATATCGTCTACATATAAACAAAGAATGACATATCCATGTTTTGTATCTTTCATGTACACACACTTGTCGCACTCATTAATTTTGAATCCACATTCTAGCATGACGTGGTCAAACTTTTGATGCCGTTGTTTGGGAGCTTGATTCAAGCCATATAATGACTTAACAAGCCTACAAACTTTCTTTCCACATCCGGGAGCACTAAAACCCTCGGGTTGCTCCATGTATATCTCCTCTTTTAAATCACCGTTTAGAAAAGCCGTCTTCACATCCATTTGGTGCACTTCTAGATTTCTTATTGCGGCAATCGCAAGCACCAATCTAATGGATGTTATTCGCGTCACCGGCGAATATGTATCAAAGTAATCAACACCTTCCTTTTGTTTGTAACCTTTGATTACCAAACGTGCTTTATATTTATCAATGGAACCATTAGGTTTCATTTTCCTCTTAAAAAGCCATCGGTAACCTAGTGGTTTACAACCTTCAGGAAGGTCCACTAGTTCCCAAGTATGATTTTGTAAAATTGACTCAATTTCACTCTTGATGGCTTCTTTCCATTGAGGTCCTTCAGAAGAAGTTACCGCTTCTCGGTAAGTTTTGGGTTCACTTTCAACCATATAAGTGACAAAATCATCTCCATATGATTTTTCAACCCTTTTCCTTTTACTTCTTCTAGGCTCAACCTCTTCTCTTTCAGGTGATCCTAATGTCTCATCTTGGACATTTTCGTCACTCGATTTAGACGAACTAGCACGATCCTTTTGTGAACAAGGAAATATATTCTCAAAGAAGGATGCATTCCTTGATTCCATGATGGTATTCTTGTGAATTTCTGGATTTTTAGACTCATACACAAGAAACCGATAGGCACTACTATGATGTGCATAACCAATAAATATGCAATCAACCGTTTTAGTCCTATCTTTTGAGCCTTAGGTGCCGGTACAACAACCTTTGCTAGGCACCCCCACACTCGTAAGTACTTATATGATGGCTCTCTTCCCATCCAAAGTTCATACGATGTTTTGTCCAATTTCTTGCGGGGTATCTTATTCAAAAGATAAGTAGTTGAGAGGATAGCTTCCCCCCACATTTCTTGGCTCATTCCCGAACTAATTAATATGGCATTCACCATTTCTTTCAATGTTCGGTTCTTTCTTTCCGCAATACCATTTTGTTGAGGTGAGTAAGGAGCGGTGAATTCGTGTCGGATTCCATGTTGAGCACATAAATCCGCAAATGGTGACACATATTCACCACCTCGATAACTTCTTACAACCTTAATCTTTTTGTTGAGTTGGTTCCCAACCTCTTGTTTGTATAAAACAAATTTATCGATTGCTTCATATTTACTTTTCATCAAGTAAACATAGCAATATCTAGTACAATCATCAATAAACGTGATGAAGTACTTATTACCACCTCTCGTAGGAATGGATTTTAAATCACACACATCCGTGTGAATCATATCAAGTGGTTCGGTTATTCTTTCAACCGATTGGAAAGACGATCTTGTACGTTTGGCTTCAACACAGGTTTGGCATTTATAATTTGAATCAATATGAAAAGATGGAATGCAATTTAACTTAATTAAACGACGTAAAGAATTAAAATTGACATGTCTAAGACGACCATGCCATACGTCAGAAAGACTCTGTCAAATAAACCGAATTTGTAGTCGTTTTATTAAAATTGCTTTTCAAAATCATCAAATTTATTTTGAACATTCCATTCAAAGCAAAACCTTCTCCAACAAAATGACCATTCTTGGTCAAAACAAATTTATTTGATTCAAAAACCATTTTAAATCCAAACTTGTTTAATAGCCATCCGGAAACCACATTCTTTCGAATTTCCGGTACATACAAAACATTTGTCAACTTAAGATCTTTCCCGGATGTCATCTTCAAGATCACATCGCCTTCACCTTTGACATCAACCGTATCAAAGTTTCCCATGAAGATCTTTTTTCCATTAACTACGTTCAAAGTAGTAAACAAACTTTTCTCCGAACACACATGTCGGGTAGAACCAGTGTCAATCCACCATTCCCTCGGATTCGACCCAACCATGCTTAACTCGGAGATCATAGCCACTAAATCATCAATGTCATCTTGCACCATGTTAGCTTGTTTTAAGATTGTAGGGATAGTGTGCCCAATACCAATTATAAAATATAAGAAATGTATTACGAATTACAATTCAGAAATGAAATTACAATACACGAAAATAATCAGAATACAGAAATTAAAATTACAAGTAAAAGAAATAATAATACGGAAAAGTAAATTACAATACGGAAAAATAAAGGCTGAGTCTCGTGTTTGACACGATTCCCTTAAAACAGATTCGAAGTCTGTTTCCCAGGGTACAACAGCCAAAGCAGCGTGTACTGCCGGAGGTAACCAACTTGCCTGAAAATTCACGTGAATTCTAAGTGATCTTCGTTCTTGGAAGCAGCAACGTCTCGCCGTTTAAAGTGCAAAGTGTTTCAAGAATGCAAAGTGTTTTCCAAGTCTTTCAAGTGTTTCAAGTGTATTTTGGTGTTTGCATCTCCATCCCTTTTATAGGAGATGAGTTGTAACAACAACTTAATTATATTTAATTGTAATAATAATAAAAAAATCATTTTTTATTAATAATTAAATATAATAATTGTATTATTAAACCATGAGTTGTAACAACAAATTAATTATATTTAATTGTAATAAAAAACATTTTTTTATTAATAATTAAATATAATAATTCTATCATTAAACCATTTCCGGCTCTAGAATTGTCTAGATTCGTTCAATTTGTCTTGGAGTAACTTGTCATACTTTTCAAGGCTCCTCCTTATAAACCCCTCATGGTTTGGTCCTCTTCCTATGTGGGACAAGTTTTCACACTTTTAACTTGCATTTTCCCACATCAAACACCAATCTTTGAGCATCGATATCTCATTCATCTTAGCTCCGTTTTGGACGTTCTTTATATCGTTGTAATCCTCTCTTCAAGGAGAATACATACGCATAAAATATTAATTATATATCTCACATTTATATATAATTATATTTGGTCCAAAAACATGGAAAATACACTTTTTCCTTTGAAAAATTTACACTTTTTTCCAACTTAAGTAAGCAACAAAAAAAAAGAATATATCTTTATGTGATTTCGAAATCAAGGAATGCACAAAGAGATGCTCTTAGTGTCCATCAGATGATAACACGGTCGAACGGTGCCTTGTACATGAATGAATAACACTAAGAACTCGAGAGAATATGTGTGTTTCACGAATTTTCGGCCCACCCTATACAATGTTGAGGGTGGCCGGATCTTAATGTGATGGTTGGGGTGTTAAAACCTAATCTTATCTTCATTTAAAATTGACAATTATCTCCTTGTATTTTATTTTGATGGTATATTTTTAATTAGTGATAATATGCAACTAATCAACTACACTTATGGCCCCTGAACTTTAAATTTTATAAATACGTGTTTAGGCAACAAACTTTAAATGATGTCATATTTCAATGAAATTTTCACAATACTTTTGAAACCATTATAAATCTTCATCAACATATTTATTTCATTTTTAGCTTGCAATTTAAGATTGACTATTCAAAGTCATTTAAACTCAACTTTGTCTTTTAATGTCAAACTTTTTGCACAAGAGCTTATTATTAGATTGTTTGAAGTCAAATCACAATGCTTGAATGTGCAAATTACAAATTAAGGCTAATCTCAAGCTATGGATGTTACAGAAACCCTGTGGGACAAAAACATAATGAAGGGAAAAGAGTACATATTTCTTTAATATGCGTAGGGATGTAATCTCATTAACAACCTTGTTAGGAAAGCCCAGTAAGACAAAACTATAACGCAGAGAAAAAAATATAATACATATTTTCTCCCCCGATAATCAGGTTAATAGAGTTCTCTGATGCGATGCGGCCCAATGTTATGAACCATTTTTTGAATGTCGCATTTATGATAATCTTCGTAAATAAATCTTTGTTGTGATGCATGTCCGAAAGTTCATGAAAAACTCATTTTCGCCTATTTGAATTTATTTAATTAACCTCCATAACACGTTTAAACATAACGTCTTTTGATCAATCTATTACATAATCAAATGGAAAGTTACCTCTAATGATTTTATAGCAACTTGATCATGATGAAGATGAATTTCTTTTGAACTTTAGAGCCTTTCCTTCACTTCCCTCTTGCTTTTCTTCTGGTCCAGTTGATCACACACACACAACAACTTTAGTTTCTTTTTGGAAATTTTGAAATGAAGATAAGCAAAGCAAAGACATGATCTTTTATGCCATGATTGGTTATGGATTTTGTTTGCAAAACAGATTCAAAAAGAAAATAAACAGAGAACGATAACCAAAACACTTTAATTTTCCAAGAATCTTAAACAACAAACAGTCAAAGACCAAAACTACATGCAGATTTAAAATACTCACTACAAGAAAAACACACAGTGACTTATATCAATAGATATAAGCACCCCTCACCTATCTATTACAATACAACAGAAACAAATCTGAATTCCCAATACTCAAGAACAAGAAAAATTTTATAGAACCAAAAACTTACTAACCACGAACAATGATGATCGAGGAGAACAATAACTTGCACTGAACGCCTCTTAGGGAGAAGACCAAAAATTAACAAACTTGAGAGAAATGTTAACAAACTTGATAGAATGATTCTTACCTGCTAGGGCACCAACTCACCTTATATAGCCGCAGCAAGCAACAGAAAAGGCAGAAAACATTTAAAAAAACCCAGTGAACAAAAAGCCCACAATTAACTTGGGTTGGGACCATATTTTTAACACCCCCCTCAAGTTAATTGTGGTTGTAGCTGTAGAATCAACTTTCATTGGTTGAACCCCAACCTATTCACCAACGAGTCCACTTCGCTCAACACCTGCAACAATAAACTGAAAAATAGACCAAAACAATTAACTTGAATATATATAATATATATTTTAACATGCCCCCTCAAGTTAATTTTGGAACAAGTTAAACTTTGAACTTGTAGCCTCATGCAGTCATGTTGGGCCACCTGCAACCCTTAGAGAAAATATCAGATGTATTATTAACAGACTCAATCTTTACAAGTTGCATTATACTAGTAGCAATTTTCTCACGTACAAAAAAATAATTTGTATTTCAAAAAATTTGGTACGTTCATGTAATACAAGATGGGAAGCAATAAGAATAGCTACCCTACCATCCAAAAACACTTTCACAGGAAGTATAACACACATATTCAGATCTCCCAAAACTTTTATAATCCCAACATACGAAACCGAAGAGGCATACTTACCAACTTACCTGGGCACCTGGGTTGGAGCGATGGAAAACAAAGATAACAGGTATACATAGCTAAAGCAGAGAATCTTAACCCATTCAATACCCCCAGCCGCATTTTTCCTAACAAAATTAAATCCAGTTTAAAACGTTTGGTCTGGCCGTGATACAAAGGGTTTGCTGCTATCAATATAGCAGCTCTACTGTAAAGATGAACCTTGACAGGCAATTCCACAGAAACATTTTAAGTCTATTAAAACTTTTAAAAAAACCAGATAACCTCACAAATAACAAAGGCAAAATACCAAATTACAACCAAGAAGACGATCAGGAAACTACAAAAAACGAGACGAACATATAACAAAACCTTTTTGAGAAATGAACGAAAAATATTATAGCAACTTACCTCAAGGGTTTCACCAGCAAGCCTTTATATAGGCAAACAGAAAAAACCATCTGCAAAAAGAAGAAAACCGAGGCAAGCAGGCCCACCACCAGACACAACCCAAACAAGGCCCAGAACAACAAACAAACATTAACCAAACCAACAACAATTTAACTTGAACCGTATTTACCAACATATTTTAACTTTCAACCATTAACCATACCAACAACAATTTAACTTGAACCACATTTTACCAACCTATTTAGCTGAAACCAATTATTTAACACATTTACCTTATCACATATTTTCTTATGTTAAAAACTTGACAAACCTTTTAGAAGGTAATACAAGGCAAAATTTTCCTTGTGATGAACAAATTCCTTACTCATAATCAACAACTTCAATACCTAAAAAATACTTTAACTTCCCTAAGTCTTTTTATTTAAAACTTAGATTTTAAAACCAGTTTAAAACTTTTCAACTTCATCAACATTATTCTCAGTTACAACAACGTCAACAACTTATACTAAGAACACAATAACAAGAGAAAACCACACATTTAACAACCAAGAAAATCACTTGAACTCTGAATAAAACCATTTTCCACTAAGTGAGCAATTAAGTTTTCATCTCATTTCCTAGGGGCATGTTTAGGCCCACACAGAGATTTCACAAGTTTGCAACTTTAATTTCACCTTTTTCAAATTGGATCAAGGTAAGACATATAAACATCAACAAACACCACACAACACTTTTACACAACATTTATTTTCAACAATAAGGTGTCAACAAGTCTTTTCCTTTGAGACAAAATAAGACTTTCAAGAAGACTTAACAAACAACAAACATATTAGGTTGACAATTAACATTACATGAATCATTATTGCCCTCAAACATGAAAGCATATCATTAGGAGTAAATCATAGCCAGAAGACTGATTTAAACCTACTAACAGCAAGTTTTTTTATTTTCAAAACAACTTTTGCCATTACCATTAAAAATTAAGAAACCCAGCACAGGTTCTACAGAACTTACATGAACATTCTTTTCAATTGACTTGAATAGAAAACGAATTTCATAAAATTTTACCTCACAAGGAACAAACACCTTTTTTTATTTAATACAAAAAATTTACTAAATCCTTCTTTCGTTAGGGTATCCAACAAACAATTTTCACAGAACTATGACCATAATTATCCAATCTTGTCAATACTTTTCCAAAACACAAGCATTCAAAAGTCCTAAAAAGAAAGAGACTAGGATCAACACTATAAGCAACATCATTGGGACACAATCTTTCAAAAACATTTAAACATGATCAGCAGGATGATCAAGCCGTCTATGCCAAGTAATACAATATTGTACACTCACTCAAACACATGAATTACTAGACTGCACTCAAATGATAACCAGACAATAAATTGGCAAAGTATCCTGTAACAATCCCACCCCAAACATAAGGATATTATGGAATGTGAATTAAACAACTTATCAATTTCTGAATAAAAAAATTGTTGGAGTTATAAAAAATACCAGACATATTTGTCATAGGCTTTGAATCTAATAAACACAAACCTTGACCACAATCAACTTTTATTTTTGCATAAAGCATAATTAGAACACTTAAACCGAAAAACAAGGAGCATACACCGATAACACAGATAACCAGCAATTAGAAACAATAAGAACCAATTAACACATACAGAGGTATAACCCTTTATTGACAGGATTCCACGAGCGTTCAAACGCTAGGTCAAGCCAAAGCATAACCTCACATACATACACAACACAACACCTGATAACCAAGAACAAAAACACAGACAACATAGAGAACAAAGCACAAGTAAAGCAAAATAACAGATCATCGTCTATAGGCCACATACGATTCTCAGGGGCAGTTGATTCCCGTATGTACGGAAACTCCAAAGAACATGTACTTGCTACAACACGATAGAGTTACAGAGTCCTTACAGAGTACTTTACTTATTTAAGGTGACTTAAACCTTCTTCATCCTTTGGTTTTTCTGACTTCTGTGGTAATTGTAGGTAATGATCAATTACCGGTTATGTTCAGGGTTCTTGCTTAATGAAAAATATTGGTTGTTGGTTGAAATTCTTGGTTATTCCATATAGCAACGGAAGAACAATTAACACCAATTGGAAATATAAGGTTTTGAGAGCTACCCAAACAGACCAATAATGGATACAAAAAAGATGATATATCAGAAATAGAGTTTGCTCACCGGTCCGGCTACACTAATGAGCATGAATAGCCGACAACAACAGAGCCGGCTTCGCAGGATAAAATCATAACCAAATCGTAATCAGAGATTGATCCGTCCGATTATACAAATATAAACGGAGGGGATTGCAACGGTCAAAATAGATCTAAGAAAATCAATGACATAACTCTTCATTTTGGAGAAAAACATTCAGAAAGCGAAAATCGACCAAAAACCGACAACTTAAACTATGCTTGCATTCAGTCATTGAAACCTCATGAATACAAACCCTAATCGCGAATGAAAAAACAACACGAACAATTTTTAGGATTTTGAGAAGAAACCTTAACAAACAATGAGATCCAAACAGAACTCTCAATAATCCACTAACTTGACAACAACCACACAGGAACAAACCAACATAGGGTTTAGCGATGAAACTCCAACCGAAACCAACAAATACACTAACCAGAACCGAACCACTAATTTTGCATTCAATCAACGGTTACCCTCATGAATGCAAACTTTAATCGAACGGGAGCACTTATAACCAGCGATCCTGAAAACTTCAAGATTGAGGAGACGATGATTATAATTAAATTCTAACCACACTCAATACACACGAACAAGGCAGAACCAAAGAACCTTAGGTTTGCATTCAATCATGATTATGTCATGAACACAAACCCCAGAACGAAACAGAGAGACGAAGAAGACCTAGAGCTCGAACTTGGCTTTGATACCATGCTTGCAAAACAGATTCAAAAAGAAATAAACAGAGATCGATAACCAAAACACTTGAAATTTACAAGAATCCTAAACAACAACCGGTCAAAGACCAAAACTACATACAGACTTAAAATATTCACTACAAGAAAAACACACAGTGAATTATATCAATAGATATAAGCACCCACTCACCTATTTATTATAATACAACATAAATAAATCTGAATTCCCAATACTCAAGAACAAGAAGAAATTTATAGAACCAGAAACTTACTAACCACGAACAATGATGATCGAGGAGAACAATAACTTGCACCGAACGCCTCTTAGGGAGAAGACCAAACTTAACAAACTTGAGAGAAAACTTAACAAACTTGAGAGAATGATTCTTACCTGCTAGGGAACCAACTCACCATATATAGCCGCAACAAGCAACAGAAAAGGCAGAAAACATAAAAAAAAAAAAAGACCCAGTGAACAAAAAGCCCACAATTAACTTGGGTTGGGCCCGTATTTTAAACCAAATACCCGTTCGAATAATGAACTTTTAGAAGTCTATGCCATAAAACTTTAAATTTTAAAACAATATTCTAAAATGTATATTTTTATAAACTGAACCTTCGAAAGCCTCTTTCCATGCAATTATCTAACTAGAAACTAACTATATAAATCTCAATTATTATTGGTCAAATTAATAAACAATACTACTAAAAATGAAATAATTTCAAGTATTTGTTTGGATTTTAAGGATGTTAGACTTTTAGTCATAAAAAGAAAACTTGCAGTAAAAAAAGTGATTTTAGTTACCTAACAAAAATTTATTTTATGTTTTTAAAACATGAAAAACTTGATACACATTCAAACCGTAGATCCAAACATCCCTTGCAATCCTAAAATCAAGAATATCCCTTCTAAAAAAACATATAGAATTCTATCCTTGTTAAAAACCATCATTACAAAAAATATAGATAAAAAATTTACCACTAAATTCTTGCTTTTTTATTGTTTATGTAAAATGTTTTACATAATTTATCTTCTCGTAGTTTGATTGTTGGATCTGTCGATATAGTTATTTACAAGATATGGTTTGTCTTTTTGGAAGAATATCATAAATACTTACGTAATTTCAATTTTTGTCCGTTTTAAGTATAATAATTTTTATGGTCGGTTTTTGTAACATTCTGATCTTAGCTTAGGATTAATTAGCTACTTAGTGTAACTTTTATTTACGTTAGCAATGTAATTTAACATTTAAATAATAAAGTTATTTGAAAAAGGTTAATTATGCTATTTAAATAAAGTTAAGTTAAAGAGGTGCAAACCGTCAATTTGTTAAACTTCTAATAATATAACACGTATCAAACTAATGGCCTTGTCATTTTAATCCTCTGATTATGTTCAAGAAATCAAACGTCTCCTTCTCACTCTTGAAATACAACTTCTCTTTATGATTTCTTGCCAAATTCTTGATGAAATCTTGTAATTGAAGTTGCAAATTGTTCACTTAATGATAATCTACAAGAATTCAATATTAAAACAAGGTAATCCCTTTAATCATCAAATAAGCATGTCTTGGGTTGTTGGGTTCTTGCGTACGGGTTCCAAGAGAGATTCGAAGTTGTGTTGCATTCAACATCAAAATTTGCATAAAACATTAAGATGATGGCTTGCATGCACCCATTTAATGTTTGATTTGATTTTTATGGCATTTAAGGAGCTGAATTATGAGAAGAACATAAACACCCAGAGACTTATATGTCTCAGTGTATTGATGTTTCAAAAACAGAATGAAAGACCCGAGGCTAAGGTTATTCATGTGAAAGTGACTTGTGTGCATCATTCATCATCTTCCTTCTCCATTGATCCTTCAACCATTCTGTTTTGATGTTTATATATATATATATATATATATATATATATATATATATATATATATATATATATATATATATATTATATATATATATTATAGTTTGCTATTGTGTGTTTGTAAACCAGGGACCCCGAGACATTCAAGTCTCGGGAGTATGAGAAAAATGGACAAAAAGGACAGCAGTGTTGGGGGGGGGGGGGGGGGGAGGGGGGGTTTGGTTTGGTTTAGGACGTTATTTAGTTTAGAATTAGTCATGTAAACATGCATATGTTGTGTGTGAATGGAGTGTTTGTGTTTGAACTCTCGAGTTATTGAGTAGAGAGACCAAAATTAGCACTCAATCATGGGTTTTTAGAGTATATTTAGCTCGAAATTGATCACTTAAACATGTATGTATTATATGTACTTGTGCAGTGTGTGTGTGAGTTCAGGAGGTAACCCTAACCCTGAGATTTAATTTGTGCAATAGAATGATCAACAACAAAACAGTCACAAGTTTAGTAGGTCATGACTGGGCCCTTAGCTTAACCCTTTCTCGGCCTTTGGCCCATGTCATTAGGACCCGAGACTTATGAAGCATGTATGTGTGTATGCTCAAGTATAAGAGTCTTGGGGTAACTCATTTCTTGTAAAAAACATCTAAGATAATCAAATTGATTATGTGCATATGCATATAGATTGATCATATATATTTATATATATATATATATATATATATATATATATATATATATATATATATATATATATATATATATAGGATATGGATCACGTGAGAAGAGATTTTATCGTGAAAAATGGTGAAAAGGAGGGTTTTGCATTGATATTGAATCACCAAACTATGGATTCATGATTATTGGTTCATTATCAATACTTTGAACCAAATATATAGATTTGAATCATCATTTACGGGCTAAAAATGATGATTCAGTAATAATGCATTTTTATGCGGTCATGATGCACCAAAAATTTTATCCATGTTTTTTTGTGATCCGGGTTCGATATAATCAAATACATATGATTCAACAATGTCTAAAATGAATCAATAATCATGAATCAATAATCATGAATCAATAGTTTGTTGATTCAATATCAATGCAAAAACTTTCTTCTCACCATTTCTCACTATAACATCCCTTCTCACGTGATCCAGAATCTATATATATATATATATATATATATATATATATATATATATATATATATATATATATATATATATATATATATATAGGGTCGGGATCAATGGGGTACCATGTTAGACTGGGGAACCGGAGTCCATCCATGTTTGGTTATAAGTTTAAAAGGGTAATATAGTCAATTAGTTTTATCTTTAAATAATAGATGACAACTAATAAATAATAAATCCCTTAACTATAGGGATTTACTTCCATAACATATCTATAATAAATCTCAAAATGTGTTCTAATAAACACGTTCAATTGGATTCGACAATGAGTTTAGTGAACATGTTCAATCTAATACGACAATGAGTTTTATTGAACATGTTCCATTAGATTCGACAATGGGTTTTAGTGTACATGTTCAACCGGATGTGTCAAATAATGATATTTATTATTTTCTTCGAACCGTTCGTGAAGTTTCAATTTCATTTCTACGTTATTGAACATGTGCAATTGGGGTTTATTGTGTTTTTAATTGTTGTTAACCGTTTTGGTGATAAACCAATATTGACGGTATTGAACATGTTCAATCCTGGTTTATGGAGTGTCATCATTGCACATGTTCAGTATGAGTGTAAGGAATAATATTAACTGAAATGAAGATTTTCATGGGATACACAATAATCTTTGATTCTAATTTAAACTTTTTAATATCATTTTTACCCCCACCATTAATTAATGTGGGAAAAATACAAGATTTATATTATATTTTAATGATTTTAATGATAAATGATTGGCTATAAATGGTTCCCCGGTACCCCAGTCTAACATGGTACCCCATTGATCTTGAATATATATATATATATATATATATATATATATATATATATATATATATATATATATATATATATATATATATATATATATATATATATATATATATATATATATATATATATATATATATATAAAATCAAAAATAACATATGATCAACCCATCAAATTTATCTTATAAGTTTCGTTATTATATTTCTTATTAATTGTTATGCTTGTAGGACTGGTTTTTTTTAAATGAAGTAGAATTTCAGTTCAATACAGTTCAATAATTTAGCAAATTAATTATTTTTTAGAAATAAGCAAGAATTTCACTGAAAAAACCAAAGTTACTTTTATTATGATTTTTGTAAGCAACTGAAATCAACCCAACATCAAAGCATCAGACTAAAATCAAAATACAACCTTCATCTTACATATGCCGACACACAAAGTACGGACATAGCCCACACCATTACGAGACCATAGCGAAAACAAACAAGAAGATGATCAAACTGAAAGTAAACACATACATCATTGCCCAAGAAGAAAAAACGTCACTGGATGCAATTAACCCGAAGTCCTGCTGCGCTTGAAACTGATCAATACTTGACGTGAACCAAAACGAGAAGATGTAGCGTTGCCAATGCATCGAAACTTTATGAAAACTGGAAACAAGGTCAAGATGTATGCGCAGAAGATCCAAACATGAAAAAAGAACAAACATACATATACTAAAGGATGGAGTTTTGCATGCATTTAGAAGGAGATATTCAAACCATGGAACTCTTTTTCAGTGATTCGATCCAAAATCTGACTCATTTCATCGGTGAGATAGTTGGTCCAATATCCTGTTTTCCCTTCCCTAAAGAAAACGTTGTTTGGTATACCATGACCTACAATCCCATGCTTATTATTCTCTTTCAAATTTTCAAAACTGCATAGATGTATAATTTCTTCAACCACACCTGCATTCTCTTCCTCGTTCGTGAAAGGGCAACCCAAGAATTCTGCCAGAACCTTCACTTTGTTCACAGTGTCCCGTTTCATGTCTTCGTATATTAAAAACATAATATTTTTTGGATGTTGTAAGCTGGCTTTGTAGTACCCTTTCACATGATCCCAATAAGGTCCGCTTGTGGAGACACCTCGACTAAACATCTCAAATGCCTCGTTGAATGTAAGTAGACCAAGAGATTTGTCTCTCAGTCTGTTTGCATAGTGAAACAAAGACACCAACACATCTTTCGGGTTTCTACACAAATAAACTATTCGACAACCAGAATCAACAATGGATTGAGGCAGTGAAGTGTATGGTATGTGGGTTGCAAAGAGACGAGGTGAATGTCCATCAACATAAGTAGGATTCGTTTGTAAAAGTTCAGTATCGATGAAAGGAACTAATTTATGGGGGTTGCTATTACATAGAGGATGAGTTGAGGGAGGGTTGTTTTCATAGGTGGTACGGTTGAGTATGGCGAATGCAAGTGCTTTTAACCACGTCGTGCCTGCTTTTTGCAGGGTGGCCAAGTAGATATCAGTTGGTTGAGCTTGGAAGTTGTCCTGCGCAGCCATCGTGGTTACAACCGAGACTACTCGAACGTACTCACTCCAAAAGCCTTGATACATGCATAGGGTTTCGGTTAACCAACCTTTCTCCTTTGGTAAAGTCATCAACCTATCTTTGTATCTATTGTAAATAAGCTCCAAAGCCTTTTTCCCTTCATCTTCTTGGATACTAGATTAAGTAGAATTAAGTTAAAAAAGTGGAAAAATATATTTGAGTATTTGAAGGTAATTTTCAATCAAGCTAATATTTGGAATTTAGAATAGTAATGCTAAGTGTTAGAATTTGAATCCACATATAGTTGGGGTGTCAACTATGTGTTATAATATGCAAATTTATTAACCAATAACAAATTAATCTAAAATTGGGTAGTATTCAAGAATTGAGGCTGATCAGTTGCAACTATTGCTTTAATTAGTAAATTTACCTTTGATACGTCATGATAGATTATTCTGCTTTTAAATATCCAATCTTATTAAAGTTTAGATATCATATCTATATTTATTTATTATAAAATCATTTCTATAAACAAATATTATATTATGCTGTGTATAATTAAAAAGAAGAATAGATGATATTAATTGGGTGATTCTAAACACATATCATTCGTTGTTAATTACACATCTCATCCTCTTAATATGAA
>JAANYP010004494.1:1082500-1360000 GCA_020465985.1 Centrapalus pauciflorus | reverse complement strand
CTCTCTCTCTTCTCTCTCTCTCCTCTCTCTCTCTCTTCTCTCTCTCTCTCTCTCTCTCTCTCTCTCTCTCGACCAAGAGCATTACCGCCACCGCCAATACATTCTCTTCATTCTGTCATTGTTTATCTCTGTCATGATCTAGAAGCCACGATGGTCAAGAAAATGATGATAGTGAAAGACAAATCGAAGAAACATAAATATTGTTTATAAGATATAAATCTGGAATGTGATACTTAGATACATGTTTATGTTAAAATGATTTTTGTATATGATTCACAAGATTTGATTATCTATTTTGTTTAAATTTGTGTTTTTGGTGTATTTTGTATAAGTTACATATTGGGTATTTGATAAAATGTCTAAATAGAATTTTATTCCTTTTTTGCTTCAGATTTTCCACGATATTCAACATAAAATACATGTTATTCCAAATGTTTTATGTTATATTGAAAGTTAAACGATGACAAATCTGATCTACGATATTCCATGTAGAATGTGATATTATATATAGAATACGTGATATTCTACATTGAATACATGTAATGCCAGATATTTTTGTTTATTTTCTAAATCTTCTTTAGATCTACGTGTTTATTGTTGATTTTTCTGTTTTAGATCGTCTACGACATTCTGTATAGAATACATGACATTTATTTAGAATATGTGACATTCTATATAGAATGCTTTGATATTCTACATATAATACGTTATATTCTGCACACAATACATGTTATACCAATGGATTCTTGTTATATTAAAAGTTAAACGATGATAAATGTAGCAGATCCAAATGCATTTTTTTTTTGTTTATTGTCTCAATCTTCTTTAAATCTACGTGTTTATTATCGATTTTTCTGTTTTAGATCATCTACGATTACGTAACATTTTATTTAAAATAGGTGACATTCGATATGTAACATCGTAAGAATCAGTCAATAATATTTTAATGTTTATATAAATTTTAATAATCAAAATATTACATTTGTAGTTAAGCTCAAAATCAAATATGTTTTGTCTCAAAATGTTCATATCGACATTTTGTAGGATATAAAATATGAGTTTTCAAATGGTTAATCTCAAAATCTTGTAATTAGAATCAGTCAATAATATTAAAGTTATAATACTAATTAATAGTAATTTGAATAATCAATGTATTAATTTCAAAAGACATATTCTTTAGTTTATAAAACTTCATGTCACAACCACACACGAAGCCTTAAGGGCAGTTTGGTTCACATGGATTATGAATGACCGGTGGAAAAAGTTTATCATTTTTCCAAGTAACAGACGAAATCAAAGCATCAAATTAACTAAAATTAGAATACAACCTCCATATGATGCCGACACAGAAAGAACGAACACAACCTCAACCATCACCAGACCATAAAACCGAAAACAAACCAGATCGAAGATGAAAACTTAAAGCAGGACTTAACGAAACTTAATCCATGCTAATGTTATTGAAAATGTTAACTTCAAACCATTCATCACTGTTGTAGACCGAAAAACAAGAAGATGGCACCATACACTTCACTAAATTCTCAAACCTTCTGTTGAAATCGAAACACTGAGGCATAGCTAAACTGAAGTGCTGCTGCTGTTGAAACCGATCAAATACTTGATCCCATGCATCGAAACTTTCTGAAAACCGGAAACAAGAAACGAATTCCCCACCCAGACAAGAAACTTACAAGAATTCTTAATTAAACCGAAAACAAACATACTTTAAGACGGAGGTTTGCATTTAATACATACCACATTAGAAGGAGATATTCAAACCGTGGAATTCTTTTTCGGTGATTCGATCCAAAATCTGACTCATTTCATGGGTGAGATGGTTCGTCCAATCTCCCGTTTTCCCTTCCCTAAAGAAAACGTTGTTAGGTATACCCATACCTACAATCCCATGCTTATTATTCTCTTTCAAAATTTCAAAACTGCATAGATGTATAATTTCTTCAACCACACCTGCAGATTCCTCCTCGTTCGTGAAAGGGTAACCCAAGAATTCTGCCAGAACCTTCACCTTGTTCACAGTGTCCCTTTTCATGTCTTCGTATGTTAAAAACAGAATCTTTGTTGGATGTTGTAAACTGGCGTTGTAGTAACCTTTCACATGATCCCAATAAGGTCCACCTGTTGAGACACCTCGACTGAACATCTCAAACGCCTCATTCAATGTAATCAGACCAAGAGATTTGTCTCTCAGTTTGTTTGCATAGTGAAACAAAGACACCAACACATCTTTCGGGTTTCTACACATATAAACTACGCGACAACCGAAATCAACGATGGACTGAGGCAATGAAGTGTAAGGCATGTGGGTTGCAAAGAGACGCGGTGAATGGCCATCAACATAAGTAGGACTCGTTTTTAAAATTTCAGAATCGATGTGAGGAACTAGTTTATGGGGGTTGATGATACATAGAGGATGAGTTGAAGGAGGGTTGTTTTTGTAGGTGTTACGGTTCACAATCGCAAATGCAAGTGCTTTCAACCACGTCGTTCCAGATTTTTGCAGCGTGGCCAATTAAGTAGATATCAGTTGGTTGAGCTTGGAAGACGTCCTGCGCAGCCATCGTGGTTACAACCGAGACTACTCGAAAGTACTCAATCCAAAAGCCTTGATACATGCATAGGGTTTCGGTTAACCAACCTTTCTCCTTTGGTAAAGTCATCAGCCTATCCTTGTATTTATTGTAAATTAGCTCCAAAGCCTTTTTCCGTTGATCATCTTCTGCAGTTCTAGATTATGTAGAAATTGGAAGAGGAAAACTATCAGTGATCAAGTCATTAATTTAATTTAAGCAAGTAAAACAAAATGACAATCAACCTAATTTTGATTTGTTTAAACCTAACCCAAATTATTATTTACCAATTACCATCTTACTTGCACTATAAAACATATCATAACCAATTAACCACCATATTCAATTCGTCGTACATACATACATATATATATATACACACACACACACATATATATATAGAGAGGGAGGTTCAATGAAAAACCACAATGCACCTGAAAACTTGTGAAAACCGCACTGCACCACCACAAATGCATCAAATTCCCCGCGTGATGCATCAAAATCCCGCGTGATGCATCACCTTATTTACGATCATGCCACCGCGTTTTCATGAAATGCACCAAATCGGACGGTATGCGTAGGTTTCCATGGTTTTCACGTGCATGGTGGTTTTCCATTGAACCCACCCACACACACACCACTACAAGAAAATAGGGTTTTAGCGGCGACAAATGTCGCTGCTAATGCCTGTGTTTGTCGCTGCTAATGCCTTTAGCGGCGACATGTCGCTGCTAAATCATACCTTCTTCTAATCGTCCGGTACTGTGCCAAATCATATTTTTTGCCGTGTATCTTGAACAGTACAAACGTTGTAGTCTGGGGGTCAAAGGAAAGTATCGTAACACTTAATTTGTGAGGTACCAGCTTACCCTTTGTGTCTTTATCAACCCAACGACTCTCATTACAAACAGGACAATACTGTAACGACTTATCTTCTTTCCAGAAAAGAAAACAATCGTTTTTGCACACGTGTATCGACTCATAACCCAAACCAATCTTTTGTAATTTCTTTTTAGCTACATAATGTGTTGTGGGAACCCTATTTTCTTTCGGAAATGCAGATTGCAACAATGCAAGGAGCTGATCAAACGAACTATTAGTCCATTTGTTGTTCACCTTGACATGCATCAGTTTTGCTAAAAAGTCGAGAGAAGAAAACCAAGTACAGCCAGGATATAATTCGGCATTGACTTCTTCTAACAACTTAAGAAAGCCTTCATCGACACTCATGTCCTCTGTATCTGAGTTCCGTTCTTCGTGGTTAGTATCGTTCCCCCTGAACTCGCCCATAATGTCGTCGATAACACTAGCCATCTCGTTAGTTGGAGGTACGTCATCTACAACCGGAGGCGGAATTCTACTTTCACCATGATAGACCCATGTAATATAAGATCGAAAGAAACCATTTATATGTATATGAGCTCTCATTAATGAAATTCTTGTGAACTTATTGTTCCCACATTTTCTACACGGGCATCTAATTTGACCTCTATCGTCGACGTGTGCTTTGGATCTCTCAACAAAAGATTCGAGTCCTTGTTGGAACTCAAGAGAATTACGGTTTTCAATAGTAGTCCATGTTTTATCGATAGACATTATGCAACTGAAACATAAGTTAGAGTTTAAGGTTTACTCTACGAGAATTAAAATTTCATGATTCGAAAAGCAAACTCGAAATGAGTTTAAAAATCAAACATGGATAAAGTATTTACACGGGTAGGCTTCTAAACCCACTTTTCGAATACCTTACCTCATATGTGAATGCACATTACTCGATTGCTTGTTTAAAAAAAATTCGGCAGCATTTCCCCTTAGCTCTCAAGTATATATAAAAGTATATATACCTAGGGATGGCAACGGGCCGGTTTCGGGCCGGGGATCAGTCCCCCCGTCCCCGTCCCCGTTTAAGAAACCGCATACCATCCCCGTTTAAAAAACCGCGGGGATTTATACGGGGATCCCCGTCGGGGATTCGGTTTTCACCGCGGGGATTCGGTTTTCACCATTTAATGTAAACGGTTAATTTTCACCGCAAAAATCCCCATTTAGTGAGAACGATTAAATCTTGTTACGGCGACAATTAAAAGATGCATAAAGTAGGATTACAATGTTCGAAAGACGACACTACGAAATGTTCCAACCAACAATACAATTACAAACCACAAAATAAAGTTTATGAAAAGAAAATAAAGTTCCAAATGATCCGTAGTCGATTCAACGATCATCTAATTCTAAATTTCTAATAAGACACAACATAAAATCGATTAACAAAGTGTCAATTAACAATGTGAAAATAAAATTAACAATGTGAAAATAAAATATACGTTGATCTGAATTAATGGAATCCTTTATGAATTATATACATCCATTAAAAATAAAATATACGTTAAATAGATAGGATATAAAAATCTAATAATTGAAAACCAAAATTTTAAGTAAGTGCTAATACCAGCCTTCTACTTATTTTTTTGGAAAAATATTCCTAAAAGAATGTCAATGGATATCAACTGTATGTTCAATTGTACGTCTTCATCAGGTAGTTGATTTCCCAACAATTTTCAAGCAGCAGCAAGGTAACAAGGTTTATATAATCCATAAAGGATTCCAAGACTTATAAATCCAAATCCAAGAGTAAATCCAATAGTTATAATCAACTATATTATCACATCTATTAATACCACAATATTAATCAACTATATAAACACAAGAGCTATCACATCTATTAATACCACAATATTAATCAACTATATCAAATCCAAGAGTTATAATCAACTATATAAACACATAGGTTTATACCTTCTCGTGTGAATACTGGAATCGTGGAAAGAAGAGGCTGTTGCCTGTTGACCGGCTGTCGGCGGACCAGTGGGTCGGCGGTGGGTGGCGGAGAACGACAGAACAGAAGACGCTGTCGGCGGTGGGTGGCGGAGAACGACAGAACAGAAGACGCTGTTGCCTGTTGACCGGCGGTCGGCGGTGGGTGGCGGAGAACGAGAGAGAACAGCGGTGGGTGGCGGAGAAGGAGAGAAGGAGAGACCTGTTGACCGGCGGTGGGTGGCAGAGAAGGAGAGACCTGTTGACCGGCGGTCGGCGGTGGATGGCGGAGCAAATACTGTGGCCGGTGGGTGGCGGAGAAGGAGAAACCAGAGAATGAGAGAAGAGAGAACACAGAGACAGAAAGGTGGGGTGGCTGGTTCGTGAGTATGAGTTCACATTTAGAAATTAGGGTTTCTTTCTATATATATATATATATATATATATATATATATATATATATATATATATATATATATATATATATATATATATATATCGGTTTTTAAACGGGTATCTTAAACGGGTAATCGGGCCGGGTAATCGGTTATTTAACTAATACCGGCCCCGGCACCATCCCCGTTTAAATCCTAGCGGTTTTCCCCGAAACCGTCCCCGTCCCCGATTAGTGTCCCCGAACCCGGCCCGTTTACGTCGGTTTTCGGTTTTCCCCGTCGGTTTCGGTTTTTTTTGCCATCCCTATATATACCCGAGAAGCAAAGAGAAAATGGCAACTGAATCTTTCTTAAACAAACAATCATGTAATACATATTCACATCCTAAATGAGATAAGGTATTCAAAAAGCAGTCCCAAAACGGGGACAGCCCGAAATTAATTACTAAATCAATTTCGGACGGGCATGTATTCTAAGCTCAAACACACACCTAACACATTTCACTATTTTAAGAGTATATATTCTCATTTCTTATAGAAATAAACAATTCATATCTCTAATAAAATAGTTACACATTAATACATACAAATACACACAAATATAAACATCAACTCATATTATATGTTATTATAAACTTTTATACAAATAATTACACAATAAATCTACAAACATATAATTGCATCTTAAAATAAATAACGATAATATAATTATACAAAAAAAACAACAAATATACTAAATTAACAAAATTTTAAATTATTTAAATAAACATACACCTAGTTTAACAAATACATCGTATTTTTTTACCTAAAACAATCACACACACATTAATAAACTAATAGACACTAAAATTATACAAAATAGACACCAAATATACACAATACAAGTACATTGCTTTCTATAAACTTTTATCATAAAAATTTTAGTAAATCTACATTATTTTACCATAAACATATACAAAATACACATAAATACACACACTAATATATAAAACACATATAAATACACACACTAATACACAAAATACATATAAATACACACACAATAATATACTAAATACATATAAAACGTTTATAAATACTTAAAAAAACACAATAATTCCAAAAATATTTTAACAAATTCTAAAAAAACCTAACTTTGATAAATCTAAAACTTTTATCCAAGAAAATAATTTAAACAAACCTACAAATAATTTTTACAATTCAATAAAAATAATAACCTAATTTTGATCAATCTAAAACTTTTATCCAAAAACAAATACACACAAATACATACATTAATATAATAAATACACAAAAGACAAACAAATACACATTTTAGCACTCAAAATACATAAATATACAAACACTAACACTAATACACAAAATACATACAAATTAAAAACACACACTAACACTCAAAATACATACAAATACACACTAATTTAATACATTACAAACAAAATACATACCTTGCACAGAGAGAGAGCCGGCGGCGAGAGAGAAAGCCGGCGGCGAGAGGCGGCGAGAGACACCACCGGCGGCGAGAGAGCAAGAGAGATGAGATCTGAGACACCAAACACATCAATACCCACACATTACATATATTTATGTAAAAAATACACAAAACACAAAGAAAAACCCAAAAAATCGGTGCTTACCGGTTGGATACTCCTAAAATCGCAGAATGGAGAAGAAGAAGCCGTAAAGGTGAAAGTGAAAGAGAGAGAGGTGGAAAAGGGAGAAAAGGGGGCGGCAAGTCAGGCGCCTTTTTTTTGGGTATTAGCGGCGACAGTATGTCGCTGCTAAAGGCTTTAGCGGCGACATGTGTCCGCGTATTTTGGGTGTCGCTGCTAAAGAGTTTGTCGCTGCTAAAGGTGTCGCCGCTATTGACCCTTTTTCTTGTAGTGCACACACACACACATATATATATATATATATATATATATATATATATATATATATATATATATATATATATATATATATATATATATATATATATATATATATATATATATATATATATATATATAAAACGAGGTTTAAGAGTGTACCACTCCTAAACCAACATACCAAGCATACCATTTGAAAACCTTTCGATTAAGAAAACAAGAAGAATTAAGGGCACGATCATATCATAAAAATTCAGTAGGGTAATTAATAATGTGACATCCCACATTGGTGGGTGAGAGAAACCAATAGATCTTTATAAGGGTGAGGTGACTCTATCCCAACAGGACGCGAATATTCTGTCCCGGTGGGATTGGGTTGTTACAAATAATTACTTCTTAAAATTACAAATTATATCGTGATTTATGAGATTACTAGGTTAAAACCCATGTATTACATGGATTGATATTAAAAAATTTATTATATATTAAATATTTATAAAAAGGTGGAATCCCTTAATAATCTTAACTTTTTTTTTAAAATTAATATACAATAAAACCAATAAAATAAATTATAGGCAAAATCATTGAGTCAATGGTAAAAAACTGATGATACTAAGTCATGTTTAAATAAAAAGAAGACAGTTAAATTAAGATTCAAAATATTTAAATTATTTATTTAAATATAGTGTTTTATGATTCTTACATATGCGATTCATTTCAATTATTATCTTCTTATTATTGATTTAAAAATGTTGAACCTTTATTCTGTTTTGTTTGTTATTGTGTTTTCCTCAATAATCCCAAAGAAAATAAAAAATTTTAGGGTAAATTACAAATTTCGTCCCTGTGGTTTACTAGAAATTATGGATCATGTCCTTTAACTTTAAAAATTACACTGTCAGTCCTTGTGGTTAACGTTTTGTTACGAATTTCGTTCTTTGGCCATGTAAAATGACCATCTTACCCTTACATGTTTCATAATTAGTATTAATATTGTATTTATTTTAATTCATATTATTATAAAATAATAAACTAATTTAAATAAATTAAACAATTTATATATTAATTTAATGTAAAATACATAAAAATATATAATAATAAATATTTATAAAAACATATAATTTATTTTCATTACTAACATAAAAAATAACGTTTTAAGTTTAGATTTTTTTTGAAATTTTTGTAAAAGTTTTTTAATTAATAAAATAAATTAAATCTATTAAGTACTCTTTTAAATTAAAATATTCTTAACGAGGATTAAAACATCTATAAAACTATATAATTGTTATTATCATAATTTTGGTAATTAAAAGTTAAAAATAAAATAATTTATTAAATTTATGTTTTCTATTTGAAATTTCTAGAAAACATTATACGTTTTCGTGAACAATAAAATATATTTGAACTTTTTTAAAAAAAAATTCTATTTTTCTAGAAACTTTTAAAACATTTACTTATAATTTTCAAAATCATTTAAATATTTTAAAAAGTTTATTACTTTTAAACTTTTCATAAAAATTAAACGTATAAAATATTTTAAGTTATTAAAAAAAGTTTCAAAATGTTCTAACTATAAAAAAATTTAAACTTTTTACTGAAAGTGTTAAAAAAATGTTTCTATAAAAAATTTTAAATAAGTGAATAATGATTCATTTATTTTTTATTTAAAGAGAAAATTTTACTTTTTTTTTAACATTCAAAATCTAAAAACGTTACTTTTTACTTAATTAACAATATAATAATTCATCATCATTTAT
This sequence comes from Centrapalus pauciflorus, assembly GCA_020465985.1. Lineage (NCBI taxonomy): Eukaryota > Viridiplantae > Streptophyta > Magnoliopsida > Asterales > Asteraceae > Centrapalus > Centrapalus pauciflorus. The sequence continues at coordinate 1,350,576 of JAANYP010004494.1, read as the reverse complement.
TAATATTTTATTATACTATTTTATTTTTATATTAAATTAATTTTACTAATTTTTTTTATTTTTTTTACATTTTAAAATCATTTAATAATAAAATAAATAATAATAAAAACAACTTTAATGATAAATATTGAACACTAAGGGTAAAATGGTCATTTGAAATGGCCAAAGGATGAAATTCATAACAAAACTTTAACCACAAGTACTGTCAGTGTAATTTTTAAAGTTAAAGGACTCAATCCATAATTTATAGTAAACCACAGGGACAAAATATGTAATTTACTCAAAATTTTAAATGATAATTATTTTATATTTTTAATTTTTATAAAGTATAATAATTTAAATTGTATAAATTTGTTAAAGACCTTAAATTAAATCATATACAAGTTTTCTTATTAAAGATGTTTTAATTAATAATACGTATTTATTGTCTATCTGATTAAAACTTGATACAACAATTCTAGCGTCAACTTAATAAATAAATATTAATTAACATTATTCGAAATTAAGTTATTTTAAAATATAATTTTTGCAACATTTATTGAAGTTTTGGAAAATATTAATACAAAACTTTATTAAAGAAAATACATTTGAATGATTATTCTTCCTAATGTGTGGTCAAAGTCTCATAATTAACCTATAAAGATTTGATAATAAAAAGTTTTTAAATTTTATTGTATACTAAAGTATTTAATTATTATTTCATAAAATTATTTATTCTTTCAGACATTTACAATTTGAAGTTAATTATTTTATTTGATCTTTAAAAAAAATTATTTTAAAATTAAATTCTTTTATTTTACTATTTTTTTAAAATTATTTACTATTTGAGACATTTAAACATGAAGTTTAGTATGTTATTGAGTTTTTAAATATTTTAATTTTAGCTTGTTATTTTTAAAAACTTTTAATGAGTATTAGTTGCAATTTCAATTAGTTTAGGAAATAAAAATAATAAGTTTAAATAGTAAAGTTTAAATTAAATCAATAAATGATATGCATGTTACTTAAATTAATGTTCAATTTTTTATTTTTGGAAAAAGAGTGGGAAAATGAAAAATTAGTGTATTAGGAGGATGACATGTGGCAAAATTGTTCTCATTTATTATAATATATAGATATAGATTCATTTATTTATGGATTCAAGCTGTGAAGGTATGTCTAAATATACATTCTCATTAACGACAGTTTATTCACATTCACAATTTGTCCGTACATTTACATTTCATTTTAGAAGCCTCACAAACTCGAAATCATTTGAATGCTTTTTTAAATAGTCTTTTAATGTTTATTTAAAAACGAAAATAAAAAAAATATATTGAAAAAGTATTTAGAAAAAAATTTAATTTGATTCTAATGTTTCCACCAATAGATAATGGTTCACAATTTAGGTATCAACAAAAAAGTTGTTTTTAATGGGTTAATATGATAAAAACTCTGTGTAATTTTTTAGATTTATCGATTAAGTCATTAGACTTTTCTTTCAAGTGTATAAATCCTTAGGACGACTTTTGTCTTATTTAAAAAATATATACTTTTATAACAGGTATAACAATTAGTATATTGAATTATTTAATATTGAAACCATGCAACTTTCTTTTTCATTGTTTAAGTTGGTATATTGTTTATCCGTTAATGACCTGCTAAACAAGTTAAATATATATTTTTGAATAAAAGAAAAGTTATTCAGAGACTTAAACCCTCGATAAAAGTACAATGGCTTAGTCGATAAATCTATGAAAGTTCGTATAGTTCTTTTCAATTTATACATTCTTTAAATGCCAATTAAAAGTAAAACAATTGATGAAAAAATGAATTTTGAAATTGTTTTCCGTTCTCCGATTAAGAGAGTAGTGTCATGAAACACACACACAGATATATATATATATATATATATATAGGGTCAGGATCAATGGGGTACCATATTAGACTGGGGAACCGGAGTCCACCAATGTTTGGTTACAAGTACAGAAGGGTAATATAGCCAATTATGTTTTATTTTAATTTATAGATGATATCTAGTGATTTAGGAAATCCCTTAATTGTAGGGATTTTATACTCTTACCTACTATAAATAATTTATTGAACATGTTCAATAAGGGTACTGAACATGTGCAATATATCGGTGATTGCATTTAAAATCATATTGAAGAATTTGAACATGTGCAGAAAGGAAATATATAGGGATAAAACACATTAAACATGTGCAGTATTCAACATTTGCAATATACGTGTGCAATATTGAACATGTGCAGTATACGTGTGCAGTATTGAACATGTGTAGTATTGAACATGTGCAGTATTGAACATGTACATTTAAAACCATATTAAAAAATTCGAACATGTGCAGTATACGAAGACAATGGTAAAACTCGACTTTGAAGCAGACGGCAGCAAGAAATAGATATCAATGGAGGGTTATCGCTAAAATAGGCAACAGAAATATTAACTACAAGTGAGATATTCTTGGGATTTAGAGGATATTTGATTCTCTTTTTAAAATTTTTCATACCCAATTTACCCCTCACATTAAATGACGTGTGATTCAATTTTCAACAGAATTTTATATATTAATTAATAATTTTAATGATAAATGATTGGCTGTAAACGGTACCCCGGTACCCCAGTCTAACATGGTACTCCATTGATCTTGAATCTATATATATATATATATATATATATATATATATATATATATATATATATATATATATATATATATATATATATATAGATTGAGGTTCTATGGGGCACCATATGCATCGGGAACCAAATGGGAACCAAAAATGCATTGCTTGTTTACAAAGGGCATTAAGGGCATTTTGGGAATGCTTAATAATATATTGTTAAATTATAAGATTTAATTTAATATTTATCATTTATTTAGGAAACTAAATAAAATGATTAACCACATTTCCATAAATCCATCCCCTTTTCTCTCTCTTTCTCTTTCTCTTTCATAGCTAGCCTCTCTCCATCTCTGTTTCTCTCAACCAGTTTTCACGACAATGATGAACACATTGAAGACGTTGATAAACACGTTTAAATTTCAGAGATGCATCACGAAATTAACACGTTTAAATGTCGAAATGCATCACGATTTTGGTGATGCATAATGATGGAACAGAGACGATGATGAATATGGTCGAAATGCATCACCATTTTGGTGATGCATAATGATGGAACAAAGACGAGGATGAATATGGTCTAAATGCATCATGTTTGAAATTGAATTGGATGAAAATGCATCGTGTTTGAAGACGAATCCAATAAATTGGATGAATATGCATCATGTTTGTTTAGATTCGGATAGAATATTTTCTGAATTCAAGCATCTTCCGATTTTGCCCTTCCGCGCACGAGAAGTTATGCACCCGTGCACCCATTTTCAAGTTAATTACCCTTTTGCCACTACAATCTGAACCATTAAAATTCAAGATCTAACGGTGCATACAGGTTCCCAAAGTGTACAATGCATACAGGTGCCCCATAGAACCTGACCCTATATATATATATATATATATATATATATATATATATATATATATATATATATATATATATATATATATATATATATATATATATATATATATATATATATATATATATATATATATATATATCGAGTAAGAAGGCTTTTAAAAAGAGATAGGATGAAAAGAAATATTCATCACCTGTCAAGACGGAGCCAAGAGCAACAAAAAGAAATTAAGCACCAAAGATAAGGGTTTACTTTTGGTTTTATCAACGAAATTCAATGGAGAAACAAGAATCTTTATTTTCCATCTTCAAATTATCCAAATAGCCACATAACAAACACCATGAAAAGTATTCGATATCCATCTATTTTCGACGATGACCATATCATTTAAACACAGACAATGACAATCTAATATTCCACCAGCTGAATATTTAATCCATGATTTTATTTAAGTAGTTAATTTGATAGAAAACAAAAAAGACAGAATTAAATTACATATATTTTTTAATATCAGCTGTAATAATATTTTATATCTTAGTCACACAGAGCACATATATTCTTGTGTTTATGTTCACGTTTGAAGTAGATCATCTATCGGGTTCATATTAAGTTCGTGAATCCGAACTGAAACCCTCTCTAGTTTTAGATCGGTTCCGCTCGCTTACAAAAATAGTTACATAAATATAATATATGGTATGGTTACATAAGTATCCATGTGTTAAACATTTGTTAGACTTTTGAATTTCAGTCTCCTGTTTGGAGTGCGTAAAAGTATTGGGTCAATTATTCTCAAATCATGTGTTTTGGTTTGTTGGTGTGACTTGTTGACATCCTAACATCCATTAATAATCTTATTAACTTTTAGCTGATTCTTTTTTAAAACAAAAAAGAGTTATCAGTTATCATAAATGCAGATGAGATTTGCCGACAAGAAAAAAATTGCATACCCATAATTAACACATTAATTAACCAATTTATTTAGAAATCAAGGATTAGTTGAGCATGTTAATTAATATTGGCTAATAATTAATAATTAAAGAGCAAATAAAAGGATGAAGGCATACCTTGAGATTTGATTAGAAGTATTCATTATTCGATCAAGAACTGAGCCTGATTGAATTGCATTTGATTTATGGGTCTCGAGTCTCGATCTAATAATATATTAATCATCCGACTTTTCCCACCGTTGCTTTCTTATCCTTTCTTTAGGTGTTATGTGCCTTGTTTTTTCCACCAACTTTTACCCCTTTCGGCATTTAACACGTGGAATGCATCTAACATATTAAAGTTAATCTATAGAGTAAATTACAAAAATGTCCTTGTGGTTTGCATAAAACTTTAGATACGGTTGATGTGGTTTCAATTTTGAATAAACGGTTCTTATTTTCACTGTTTACTTGCAAATATGGTCCCTCTAATATTTTATAATGACCATTTTACCCTTTTCTTTGATAACATTTTGGTCCCTCAAGTTTGTAGTTCGTTTTAGTTTTGATCCCTCAAGTAAATTTTTTTATTCAACTCTTTTATAAATATTAGAGTTAATTACAAAAAAGGTCCCTGTGGTTTGTCCTGAAATTTGGATTTGGTCCATGAACTTTCAATTTTGCAGAAACGGTCCTTATTTTCATAGTTTGTTTGCAATTTTGGTCCCTTAACCTATTAACTTTTCTAATATGACCAAATTACCCTTATTTTGATGCAAACTATAGGAACCATTTCTACAATTATTTTTTTGACTCTTTTTTATTCTTAATCAAATAAATTATTTTTAGTGTTACTTAAATTTAATAAACTATAAAAAAAAATAAAATAATGATTTATGTTGGTTCAAAAGTGATTTAGATATTTTTAGTCTTAATTAATTTTAATTTACTATAATCAAAGTGTAAACCAATCAAAATTTATAATCAAAAATATCATTTATGTTTAGAAACTATTTTCTAGAGGTTTCATATATAAAATATTATAAAAATATTTTGACTCTATAATTATTTATGTTGGTTCATTATAATAAAACTATGTTTGTTAGTCAAATATATTTTACTTTCTTCTTAAATAAAAATTGACCAAAGATTCTATTTTATAATCCGTTCACATTTGTATCAAAGCAATGTGATAATGGTAAAATGATAATCTAAATGGATAAATTTTTAAGGTGCCGGTTTAATTAGATTAAAATGAAAAGTCAAACTGAAAGACGAAAAAGATTAAAACCTATTTATATTTCTTGATTTTTATGTAAAGGTCTGACAAACCAAAGTTTGATGATTAAAGTTGTTAATCATGAATCTCAAAGATGTTATATGGACCTAACATTTTAAATCGTTTTTGGTGTAATTAAAAATTAAAACGATAAAATAATTGATACGTTAAATAAAAAAAATTTTAGTTGTCTTAGACCATTTGGAAGTTTTTTAATCGGTCAAATTAAACGTTAAATATTTATTTATTTAAGTTCTTTAATAATTTTATCTTTAATTAAACCATTGACTCATAAATAATTTTTTTATAATTTATTAAAGTTAATTAACACTAAAAATAAAGTAGAGTCGATTACATAAATGGTCTTTGTGTTTTGATCAACGTAAATATTTTTTTATTATAAATGTATGAATCAACATAAATAATTATAGAGCAAAATTTTCTTATTTTTGAAACCTTTAAAAAACAAATCCTAAACATAAATGATTTTTTTTATATCATAATTTTTGAGAGGTTTACACTTTAATTAAGACTAAAAAATATCTAAATCATTTTTGAACCAACATAATAATTAAATAAAATTTTTATTTTTTTATACTTTATTAAATTTAAGTAACACTAAAAAATAATTTATTTAATTAAGAATAAAAAAGAGTTAAAAAAATTAATTGTAGAATTGGTCCCTATGAGTTGCATCAAAATAAGGGTAATTTGGTCATATTAGAAAAGTTAATAGGTCGAGGGACCAAAATTGCAAACTAACTATAAAAATAAGGACCGATTCTGCAAAATTAAAAGTTCAGGGACCAAATCCAAATTTTAGGGCAAACCACAGGGACCATTTTTGTAATTAACTCTTAATATTATTATTATTATTATCATCATCATCATCATCATTAAAGAAGTTGATGTACAAACTAAATACTTTTATTTACAAATATAAAAATATAAAAATGTTGAACTCAATATCTATTAAGCTTTAAAAAGATTCATTATTTCATCCGTTAAAAAAAATTAAAAAAATGAAATAATTCGTCATTTTTTCTTATCGTAAAATTTATAGATTGATTAATTGTTTTCCCGTTCGGTTAAATTAAAAATCAGAGTTCTTCATTTTTTCCGAGTGAAAACATTTAAAGTTAAATCAGTTGGCGTTATTTTCAATCATTTAAATTTAATATGGTTCGTCATTTTTCTGAGAAAAATTATTTAAAACTAATATGTTTAGTCATTTTTTTGTTTGGTTAAAATGCAACTCAAAGTTAAATATTTTTTCTGGTAAAAACATTAATAATTAGATTAAGCGGTTGAATCTTTCGTTTGATTAAATTGAAAACCGAAATGGTTCGTTGTTTTTTTCGAGCAAAAACATTTAAAATTAAAACAACGAACTCTTGAATTTTTCCAGCGAAATAGTTAACCAAATAGAAAAAAAAACCAATCAAATTTAAGTATTTTGGACGGAGAAAACGAATAACCATTTTAACTTTCAATTTAACAAAACGTAAAAAAACAACCAAACAATCTAATTTTTATTGTTTTAGTAGAATAAACGATGTACCATTTTGATTTACAATTTAACGAAATGAAAAAATGACACACCAATTTAATTCGAAATATTTCATTCAAAATAAGGGTATATGTATATATATGTATATTAGTGTAGATGGTTTTATTGTATTTATTTTTTGTTTCTAATTGATTAAAATTATTAATATTTTTATTATATTTTTACACCTATTTGTTTCATTAAAGTATGGAGTTGTTAATAATTTTTAATTAGAATGGTCATATATATAAACGATGGCAAAATGAGTATTTTAACTAAAGTTAATAAATATGGAACAATGTTGAAGGTATACCATGATAATAATAACTAATTTTGGAAAACTGAAATCTGTAAATATGGAAATTGGAGGAAATTGAAGAAAATTGGTGAAATGATACGAACTACAGTGACTGATTACGTAAATATGGAAATTGGAGGAAATCGAAGGAAATGGGTGAAATAGGGTCGTGGGGGCGGGCACCAAAACAGTGCGTTTTAGTACCACTAATGTTAGTTATAGGAATAGGAATAGGAATTTGAATAATCAATATATTAATTTCAAAAGACATATTCTTTAGTTTATAAAACTTCACGTTACAACCACACACGAATCCTTAAGGGCAGTTTGGTTCACACAGATTATGAATGACTGGTGGAAAAAGTTTATGATTTTGCAAGTAACAGATGAAATCAAAGCATCAAATTAACTAAAATTAGAATACAACCTCCATCTGATGTCGACACACAAAGAACGAACACAACCTCAACCATCACCAGACCATAAAACCGAAAACAAACCAGATCGAAGATGAAAACTTAAAGCAGGATTTAACGAAACTTAATCCATGCTAATGTTATTGAAAATGCTAATTTCAAACCATTCATTCACTGTTGTAGACCCAAAAACAAGCAGATGACACCATACACTTGGCTAAATTCTCAAACCTTCTGTTGAAATCAAAACACTGAGGCATAACTAAACTGAAGTCGTGCTGCTGTTGAAACCGATCAAATACTTGATCCCATGCATCGAAACTTTCTGAAAAGCGGAAACAAGATGTATGCAAACGAATTCCCCACCCAAACATGAAACGTACATGAATTTTTAATTAAACCGAAAACAAACGTACTTTAAGACGGAGGTTTGCATTTAGTACGTACCACATTAGAAGGAGATATTCAAACCGTGGAATTCTTTTTCGGTGATTCGATCCAAAATTTGACTCATTTCATGGGTGAGATGTTTCGTCCAATCTCCCATTTTCCCTTCCCTAAAGAAAGCATGTTTAGGTATACCAGGACCTACAATCTCATGCTTATTAACCTCTTATTAAATGGTTAGGTATACCAGTTCGGTCCTGGTATCGGTGTCGGTTTTACGGTACTATACCGAATTAGGTACCGAAAATTCAAGAAATTTAACATTAAAAAAACATTTTAAATTTACTTAGCAAGTTGTTGTAACAATTCATTCAATTCTCACATAACAATAAAAATATTTATAGTTTATGATTCCAAATATACCAATTTATACAAAATAAACCATTATATAAGTTTATTGGTGATGAAGAATACATGAAGAATAAAAGAAGACATGAAGAAAACTTGCTTGACGGTAATACCGGTTTTTAAGTGTGTTTATGTCAAGGTGATTTACATTTTCTTGTCTAATAAGTTAGTAGATTGGGAATTGAGAAACAATCTATCATTTATTATACAAAAAACTAAACATTGATGGGTTGTAAAGCAGTCAAGATCCTGGCCCCACCTAATGTTTTCTAACTACACAGATAATCAAATCTTATGGATTCATTGTTTAATTTAAGGGTTAAGTGTCGTTTTAACCATCCAACTTTTAGATTTTTTTGATTTAGCCATTAAACTATTTTTTTGATTTAGCCATTAAAAATACTTATGCAAAATTTACATATGATCAACCCATCTAATTTATCTTTTGAGTTTCGTTATCATATTTCTTATTATGCTTGTAAGTGTGATTTTTTTTTCTATTTCTTATGAAGTAGTCTTGACGAATCAAACCACTAAAACTGATGTGTTGCATTTCTGAGCTTCTGTAGTAAACGTTATTGGCAAGTTTGTGGACCGCGTTATTAATAATGGAAGTGGGTAATGTTGTTTTTTTAGGGTCAGCATCATTCGGTTCAGTTTGGTTTATGAATCAAACAAAACCCACACTAAAATTTTGGTTTTTAGAAGCGAGAAACTGTTTGGTTTTTGGTTTTTGAATTTTTATAGGTTCGGTTCTATTTTGGTTTAAAACCAGTTGTTTTGGGCTAATTTTAGAGTTTAGAATAGAGTACTTTTTTGTTAGGTTTTGGCTATCTATTATGAAGGGTTTTACTATCATGTCATATAAAATATATAAAAGACATACTTTAAAAATGGTAGAACCGAAAACACTAAATATATTTTAAAATTCTTGTCGAGTTGTCGTCTTGATTTTTAAACAAAACATTCGGGCATCAACCATAAGCACTAATCAAAAGCATTAACCATTAGCACCAAACTTATTTGATGTAAAAACTAAAAAAATTATCCTAATATATAAAAAGTAATTAAACTAAATTTAGAAATTCAGTTCGGTTAAATTTAAAAGAAAAATTCAAACCCAAACCGTGTACTTTGGATTTTTGGTTTTCCTGGATTTTCGAGATTGGTTTTATCGCTGGATTTTCAGTTTGTTTTTTGCTCTACGTTGGTCGTTTGTAATCTTGAACCATCTATAAGTTACTTTGTGCGTTTAGTTTATGAAAATTTTTAAAATTTTCATCTCACTTTTCAATGAAAATGAAAACTTGTTTACTTAACAACAATTTCATAAATTTTCATTTCACTTTTTAAAATACCACTTTTCATATTCTCTCTTACTTTTCTATTACCTACCATAATTTTTTATAATACTCTCTTTCTCTCTCTTACTTTTCCATCACCTATCATTTTTTTATTTTATAATCATCCATCTCATTTTTCTTAAAACTATAAATTTATCATCTAAACAAGTTTTCACTTTTCATAGAAACCCTTATTTTTTTTCTAAAAACTATAACTTGAAAACTGAAATTGAAAAATGATTAGTTTTCGTTAACTAAACGCAACCTTAACAGTTCAATATTCATTGAAAAAACCCAAAGTTACATTTATTATGATTCTGCAAGCAACTGAAATCAACCCAACATCAAAGCATCGGACTAAAATCAAAAAAACAACCTTCATTTTACATATGTCGACACACAAAGTACGGACACAGCCCACACCATCACGAGACCATAAACAAGAAGATGATCAAACTGAAAGTGAACACATACATCATTGCCCAAGAAGAAAAAACGTCAGCAGATGCAATTAATCGGAAGTCCTTCTGCTCGATCTTGATCGAAACTGATCAATACTTGACGTGAACCAAAACGAGAAGATGTAGCGTTACCAATGCATCGAAACTTTCTGAAAACCGGAAACAAGATGTATGCGCAGAAGACCCAAACATGAAAAAAGAACAAACATACATACTAAAATAAAGGATGGAGTTTTGCATGCATTTAGAAGGAGATATTCAAACCATGAAACTCTTTTTCAGTGATTCGATCCAAAATCTGACTCATTTCATGGGTGAGATGGTTCGTCCAATCTCCTATTTTCCCTTCCCTAAAGAAAACGTTGTAGGTACACCCATACCTACAATCCCATGCTTATTATTCTCTTTCAAATTTTCGAAACTGCATAGATGTATAATTTCTTCAACCACACCTGCAGATTCCTCCTCGTTCGTGAAAGGGTAACCCAAGAATTCTGCCAGAACCTTCACTTTGTTTGCAGTGTCCCTTTTCATGTCTTCGTATGTTAAAAACAGAATCTTTGTTGGATGTTGTAAACTGGCTTTGTAGTACCCTTTCACATGATCCCAATAAGGTCCGTTTGTGGAGACACCTCGACTAAACATCTCAAATGCCTCGTTGAATGTAAGTAGACCAAGAGATTCGTCTCTCAGTCTGTTTGCATAGTGAAACAAAGACACCAACACATCTTTTGGGTTTCTACACATATAAACTATGCGACAACCGAAATCAACGATGGACTGAGGCAATGAAGTGTAAGGCATGTGGGTTGCAAAGAGACGCGGTGAATGGCCATCATCAACATACGTAGGACTCGTTTTAAAAAGTTCAGTATCGATGTGAGGAACTAGTTTATGGGGGTTGACAATACATAGAGGGTGGTGGTGAGGGTTGTTTTTGTAGGTGTTACGGTTCATAATCGCAAATGCAAGTGCTTTCAACCACGTCGTTCCAGATTTTTGCAGCGTGGCCAAGTAGATATCAGTTGGTTGAGCTTGGAAGACGTCCTGTGCAGCCATCGTGGTTACAACCGAGACTAGTCGAAAGTACTCACTCCAAAAGCCTTGATACATGCATAGGCTTTCGGTTAACCAACCTTTCTCCTTTGGTAAAGTCATCAGCCTATCCTTGTATTTATTGTAAATTAGCTCCAAAGCCTTTTCCCGTTGATCATCTTCTGCAGTTCTAGATTATATAGAAATTGGAAGAGGAAAACTATCAGTGATCAAGTTACAAATTTAATTTAAGCACGTAAAACAAAATGAGAATCAACCTAATTTTGATTTGTTTAAACGTACCTAACCCAAATTGATATTTATCGATTACCATTTTACTTGCACTATAAAACATTTCATATTTACCGTATTCAATTCGTGGAACATACATACATACATATATGTATACTAATGGGGTTCAAGAGTCTATCACTCCTAAACCAACATACCAACTACCAAGCATACCATTTTGAAACCTCTCCATTAAGAAACAAGAAAAAGGGCATCATCATATCATAAAAATTCAGGTAATTAATAATTACTTCATAAAATTACAAATTACATCGTGATTCATTGGTTTATTCACCCATTTACGGATTCAACAATTGATAATAATTTCCATGTCCGTAAAAAAACGGTCGTCTCGAATTCAACCTTTAGATATTTGAAACATGATGATTTAAATAGTGAACATAAGGTGTTCGATAAAAAGTTTGAAGAAAACTTACTGTTGTAAATGATCATATAACACTAACAAATGGTCAATGGGCTGTGAAGGTAACATTAAAAGTCAATATTTGAAAATTCATATGGTTTCAAGTTGTGAAGGTATGTCAAAACATACATTCACATTAACCACCGTTCATTCACATTCACAATTAGTCCGTACATTCACATTTCATTTTAGAAGACTTACAAAAGTCGAAATTATGTGAATGCTTTTTTAAATAGTCTTTTAATGTTTATTTAAACATGAAAATGAAAAAATAATTGAAAAATTTTTAGAAAAAAGTTTAATTTGGTTCTAGCGGTTCCATCAATAGATAATGGTTCACAATTTAGGTATCAACAAAAAAAAGTTGTTTTTAATGGGTAAATATGATAAAAACTCCATGGAGTTTTTTAAATTTATGGATTAAGTTATTAGACTTTTCTTTCGACTGTATAAATCCTTAGAACGATTTTTGTCTTATTTAAAAATAGAGTTAATTGCATAGATGGTCCTTTAACTATCCCCAAATTGCAGATATAGTCCTTTTTTCGAAAACGTTGCAAATTGGGTCCTTTATGTACCGAAAAGTTGCATTTAAGGTCCTTTCTAACAGAATCCGTTAAGTGTCTCTGTTAAGTCAGGGGCAATTTCGTCTTTTTAAGGATAAATGACCTTTTTTGTAATTTTTTCTTATTATTTGCCTTATTACTATTATTATTATTGTTAATATTATTCTTAATTATTAAAATTATTATTATTGTTAAACCTGTTAAAGAAACCCTACCTAATCTTCAGCCTTCATTATCTACTCCAACAGTACTCTTTTTCACCCACAACAGCCACCACCGTAACCATCACCACACCATCACCGACAATAGCCACCACCACACCACACCACACCATCACCGACAACAGCCACCACCGTAACCATCACCACACCATCACCCACAACAGCCACCACCACACCACAAAAACGATTTTAAATTGGCATGAATTGTGGTTGACATTTGTCATCTTCAAATCAATTTTCGTCATTCATCTTCAACATTTCCGGTCATCTCCATCGTCTCCTCCATGAAGATAGTATCAGACCAACTAAACTCACCTCACCACATTCCTCCTCTGTCTTCTCCTCCATGACAGTTTCAGACCAACAGAAGATTTTGGATCTTAACGAATTCTGGAACCAAAACCCTTTCAAAACACTAACCTGTGAATCAAGAACAAATAGGAGGTTTCTGGTCGCTAGGGTTTTTGGGCGGCGGCGGCGGCGATTGCGACCGGCGACGCCGGTGGTCAGGTGACGGTGGCTATGGCTGCTGTAGAAGAGATGGCGACGAGGGTTATTGGTGGTGTTGCGTTTTCAAGAGGTGGAGCAATTTCAGGGAAGATTGATGCCAGTAGGTTCGTCGTTTCCTTTTCTCTGCCTTGTACCAGTTCATGGAAGACCGTCGCCTCCGATTCAAGCTCCTTTCATCAATCGGTGGACCAATCGAGAATGCTCCTCTCCTATACACCAAATATTTCTTCGGCGGAAGCAAAGCAAAGCTCCTTCGATGAATCAACATCGCTCCTCTCCGATAAACTCATTAGTCGCCTGTACCTCCGACTTCCTCCACCGCCGCCGCGACTCAGCAACAGAGACGAGTACCAAACTTTGGGTTTCGGAGACCGACGGTGGAGCAGGCGGTCGCAGAGTGCGGAGGAGAGCTACGGTGGATAGTGAGGTTGCGGTGGTGATGGTTGTCGGCTGGTGAAGGTTGTCGTTGATGGTGTGGTGTGGTGTCTGAGATGACTGATGAGTGATGTGGGTGGAAAAGTAAAGTTCTCATCCTCATGTTGAATATCAGGTTTTGGTTTTATATTAGGGTTTAATAATAATAATAATAACAATAATAATAATAATAAGGGTAAATTACAAATTTCGTCCCTGTGGTTTACTAGAAATTATGGATCATGTCATTTAACTTTAAAAATTACACTGTCAGTCCTTGTGGTTGACGTTTTGTTACGAATTTCGTCCTTTGGCCATATAAAATGATCATCTTACCCTTACATGTTTCATAATTAGTATAAATATTGTATTTATTTTAATTCATATTATTATAAAATAATAAACTAATTGAAATAAATTAAAAAATTTATATATTAATTTAATGTAAAATACATAAAAATATATAATAATAAATATTTATAAAAACATATAATTTATTTTCATTACTAACATAAAAAATAACGTTTTAAGTTTAGATTTTTTTTGAAATTTTTGTAAAAGTTTTTTAAATTAATAAAATAAATTAAATCTATTAAGTACTCTTTTAAATTAAATGATTCTTAACGAGGATTAAAACATCTATAAAACTATATAATTGTTATTATCATAATTTTGGTAATTAAAAGTTAAAAATAAAATAGTTTATTAAATTTATGTTTTCTATTTGAAATTTCTAGAAAACATTATACGTTTTCGTGAACAATAAAATATATTTGAACTTTTAAAAAAAATTTCTATTTTTCTAGAATTTTTTTTTAAAAACATTTACTTATAATTTTCAAAATCATTTAAATATTTTAAAAAAGTTTATTACTTTTAAAATTTTCATAAAAATTAAACGTTTAAAATATTTTAAGTTATTAAAAAAATGTTTCAAAATGTTCCAACTATAAAAAGTTTTTTAACGTTTTACTGAAAGTGTTAAAAAAATATTTCTATAAAAAAATTTTAAAAAAGTGAATAATGATTGCATTTATTTTTGATTTAAAGAGAAAATTTTACTTTTTTTTAAACATTCAAAATCTAAACTCAAAACGTTACTTTTTACTTTTTAATTAACAATAATAATAATTCATCATCATTTATTAATATTTTATTATACTATTTTATTTTTATATTAAAATAATTTTACTAAATTTTTTTTAATTTTTTTAGATTTTAAAATTATTTAGTAATAAAATAAATAATAATAAAAACAATTTTAATGATAAATATTGAACACTAAGGGTAAAATGGTCATTTGAAATGGCCAAAGGATGAGATTCATAACAAAACTTTAACCACAAGTACTGTCAGTGTAATTTTTAAATTTAAAGGACTCAATCCATAATTTATAGTAAACCACAGGGACGAAATATGTAATTTACCCTAATAATAATAATAATAATAATAATGAAAAAAGTAAGAAAAAATTGCAAAAAAGGTCCTTTTACCTTAAAAAGACTAAAATGCCCCTAACTTAACCTCAAAAATTAACGGATTCTGTTAGAAAGGACCTTAAATGCAACTTTTCGGTACATAAAGGACCCAATTTGCAACGTTTTCGAAAAAAGGACTATATCTGCAATTTGGGGATAGTTAAAGGACCATCTATGCAATTATCTCTTAAAAATATATACTTTTATAATCGGTATAACAATTAGTTTATTGAATTATTTAATATTGCAACCATGCAACTTTCTTTTGCATTGTTAAACTCAGTATATCGTTTATCCGTTAATAAACTGCTAAACAAATCAAATATATAGTTTTGAACATTCGTAGAGTTTTTTTTTCAATATTAACCATTCTTTAAATACCAATAAATGTTTAAATTAATTAAAAGTAAAACAATTGATGAAAAATGAATTTTGAAATGATTTTCCGGTTCTTCAATTAAAGAGTAGTGTCATGAAACATCCGGTTCTCCAATTAAGAGAGTAATATCATGAAGCAATATATATATATATATATATATATATATATATATATATATATATATATATATATATATATATATATATATATATATATATATATATATATATCGAGTAAAAAGGATTTTAAAAAAGAGATAAGATGAAAAGAAATATTCATCACCCATCAAGACGGAGCCAAGAGCAACAAAAAGAAAGCACAATAGAAAAACCCAGATCGTCAAAAATAAGTGTTTACATTTGGCTTTATCAACGAAATTCAATGGAGAAAAAGAATCTTTATTCTCCATTTTCAGATTATCCAAATTGCCACATAACAAACACCATGAAAAGTTTTTGAGATCCATCTATGAAATGTCTCCCTAAAAGCATATCATCTAAACGCAGACAATGACAATCTAATATATATTTCATCAGCTGAATATTTAATCCATGAATTTATTTAATTAGTTAATTTGATAGAAAACAAAAAAAAACACAGAAATTACATATTTTTTAAATATCAATTGTAATAATATTTTATATCTCAGTCACACAGAGCACATATATTCTTGTGTTTATGTTCACGTTTGAGTTTTTGAAGTAGATCAACTATCAGGTTTATATTAAGTTTGTGAATCTAAACTCAAACCCTCTCTAGTTTTAGATCGGTTTTGGGTCAATTATTCTCAAATCATGTGTTTTAGTTAGTTGGTGTGACTTGTTGACATCCTAACATGCATTAATCTTATTAACATTTAGCTGATTCTTTTTCACAGCAAATTAAAAGAGTTATGTTATATACAATTAATAGGGTAGCAAGATGGTGGAAACTGGGAATGCAGATGGAATTTGCCTAAGACAAGAAATAAATTGCATACCCATAATTAACACATTAATTTAACCAATTTATTTAGAAATCAAGAATTAGTTGAGCATGTTAATATTGGCTAATAATTAAAGAGCAAATTAAAAGATGAAGGCATACCTTGACATTTGATTAGAAGTATTCATTAAGTCGATTGTAATCAAGAATTGAGCCTGAATTGCATTTGATTTATGCCTTCACGACTGTCAACTCTCTTAATCATGGGTCCTTTTTAAAGAGGGTTAAAGTCGTAGAATAGTTGTGTACTTTTTGAAATGTATCGATATGGTACGTGTACTATTTTAATTATTCATATTACACGTGTACTTTCTGAATCGTTCAAATTTGGTACGTGTACTACATTTTTTCATGTCAATATGATACATTTGGTAACCGGTTACTGGCTATACCTGTTAACAGTGAAATTTCTCTTTTCAATAATGTTCAAATTTCCATAATTAAAGCATCAAATGCACTCTCTCGTCCTTGTGATAACCTGGTGTGAGAAATCACATAGCATAGCCAACTTCAAATACCCACAGACCTCTGTAGAAATCACTAATGATGATCTCCACCGTCCAGATCGAAGAACTATGTGTTGTGAAGCTTCTCCTCAGATTTCACGCAGATCCAACGGTGAACAAGTTCGTACCAACGATTCTCCCACAACTGCACAAAGCTAGATGAAATAACCCGTCATAAAAAGTAAAGGTATCATATTAACAATATAAAAAGTACACGTACTATATCGATACACCTTAAAAAGTACACTGCTATTGTACGACTTTAGCCCTTTTAAAGATTGTTTGCAATTATGGGTTTGTTTTATTTTTATTTGTGAAAATGATCTCTTTGACTTTTGGCTCTATCAAAATTCACAAAAGCTTGTGTACATTTTTACCATTTTCACTTTTTAGCCCATTTATCTTGGATTTTTAAATTTTATCTTTTTTCCATAAAATATTTTCTTACCAAGAAACCTTTTTCTGATATTGACTTCTTGTTATTGTTTTATTATATATAAATGCATGTGATACATTAATTTCTTTTTTAAAATTCTAAAATCTATATAACAAAAATCTTAAATGACAATTATTTTAAGTCTATAAATTGATGTTCATGCTTTCTGTCATTTTCATATCAATTCAAGAATTCGCTCTCAAATAATTTTTTCCATATCATTTTACTTATTGAAGAAATATTTTGCTTCCAAGTATTTTCTATCAATCAAGCATGAGAAGTTAAATTTCTCACGAGTATTTTCTAGCGGGCAAGTGATATGTTCGTATTTATACATATTTTTGGCATCATTAACTTACATTTTGGTTGGTTTTTCACTCGAAATTCGTTAAAAAGATATCTAATTCATTCATTTTTGTGATTCATAGGACAAAAGAGGTTTTATTGACGAAGGAACAAACATCGAAGAAAAACCGACAAAGTTTGAAGCCCCGACGAGTTCTCATGAATTTTCCAAGAAGAAAAGAGGTGAATTTGGTGATTTTTGGATCCTACGACCGTAGAAGGGGGAAGTCTACAAGGAGCATTACCGTGGGCTAGGGCACGATGTTGACCAGGTCAAAGAGGCCTAGGACCGTAGGACTTAATGCACACGAATTTTTACAGTTTTTCTTCCCATATTCAAGTAGGTTTAAGGTAGTTTTAGTTAATTAATCATTCGGGATTGATATTTGTGTGGATTGAAGCATTCGGATAGCGGTAATCGTTGGTTTTTCGTCACTTTTTGCAAGATTTCGGTACATTCGTTCATTTTTCCTTTCGTATTTCATAATGAATTCTATTAAAATTTGTTTATTTTTTGTTTTTATTATGGATCGTGAGTAGTTTATTGTTCACCCGCTTGGGATAACGAATTCTATGTATTAGTTGGTATATTACCGGATTGATTGATGGATTTTGGTTTATATTTGTCGGATTGTTGATTATTTCATGTTTTCTTGTTAAAAATCAAATTTTTATTAATCTTTTAGCATTGTTTTGCGATAGTAAAGTGTTAATTAAATCTGCGTTTTAAAAAAGGAGTGATGCTTTGAATGAAAAATTAATAGTAAATTATCTTTTCTAGGCATTGTATTGCGATAATGATTTGATAGTTGATTGTTAATCTATAATTTTATGCGTTTGTTAATTCTTATGCGTTGTGTTGCGATAATAGGGTTGACAAATCATAAAGTTTGATTTTTAAAGTAACGAAGTTAATATGTTGGATTTCGGTATTAATCGATTATCTTTAGGCATTGTGTTGCGATTATAAGATTTATTGGTTAATATTGGAGTTTCGATGAGTTGCTTTGTTTTCATCACGTGGTTATAAAGATTAAATATTTTAACTTGAAGTAATTAATTAATCGGTAAAGTAAACCAAAATCCGGGCTTAATTGAATTTATCATTGGTTGTCAACCGATTTGTTTTTAGTCAGTCAATTCAATCCATCGTCAATTAATCGTAGTTTTCTAATTCCAAGTGGGTGACACTTTCGTAATATAGGAGTTTCGTAATTTTAATTTAGTATCGTCCTTTACTTGCTTAAGTTAATTCTGCTTTGATTATGCTTTTGTTGGTTTGGTTCGTATTATATAGTAGTCATTACTTGTTGCATCCGTTAATTAAGTTTAATTAGTGTTTGCCGTTATTAGTTTTTATTTAATTTGAAAAATTCAAAAAAACAAGTAGATTAACTTTATTCTTGTGTTACTTAGTTTGATTTAGTTATTAAGTTAATTGTTTTTATCGTCTTAGTTGTTAATTCCATCAAAAAGGTCCGAAATAACTAAATATTGGTTTAGGTTGTAGTATTGGAGTCTCTGTTCTTTATTCTGTTCCCTGAGTTCGATAAATCCTGGGTGATTTTTAAAGTTATATTGCACGCGATTGATACACTGTCAGTTGTGTAATTTATACTTTGGGTTCAGTTAGACATTAAAACCTGAGGTGTGTTTTGCACGCGTCAGCAAGCATAAGTAAATTACATTCGTCATGAGATGGACATTCGTCATCCTGACGAACGCCGCAAATGTGGATTATGTCACCAACCTGGTCATAATAGGAGAAATTGTCAAAATTCTCAGTCAAGATTCAATACAACGTGAAGGGTGTAACTTTTGAAATTAGTGTTGTTATTTTAGATGAATGTTTTGGATAATTTAATTTCGTAACCGTCATAGTTTTTAATGTATTAACGGATTATGTATTGTTATTTTATATGGGCGTATTTATGGGTATTTTTTTGGACTTTTAAGATTTTATTAACATTAGAGTTAATTACGAAAATGGTCCCTGTGGTTTGTATCAAATTTTGGATTTGGTCCATGAACTTTTAATTTTGCAAAATTAGTCATTATCATTAAAGTTTACTTTCAAGATTGATCCCTTATCCATTAACTTTTATTAAAATACCCATTTTGCCCTTGTTTATATTTATACATTTGAACATTTTAGTTACAAATTATTAACAACACTTTTTTAATAAAACAAATAGATATAAAAATATAATAAAAGTATTAATGTTATTAATCAATTAGAAACAAAAAACAAATATAATAAAACATTTCGAATAATTTTAATTTCGTTTCGCATAATTTTATACTTTGTATTCTGTATGGTATAATATAGGGATAATTGCGCAAAAAACCACAAACTTGTCAGTTTTTTGTGATTAAAACCCCAAACCATTTTCTGTTGCATAAAAAACCCCAAACTAACTAAAAATCAGTAAATCAAGGTTTTATCAATTGGTAACCGGTTGAAATTGGTTTTAAATCCTACATGGACCGGTAAATAACTTACGTTAAATATATTTTAATTATTGAAACTGGTTTCCAAGTATTATACACCATTTAAACCCTCGTTGATGATGTATTCCCGTTTAAAAAGTACAATTAAAAATTATCAACGGGGGTTTAAATTATGTATAATACTTGATAACCAGTTTCAACAATTAAAATTTATTATACGTAGGTTATTTACCGGTACACGTAGGATTAATTATCGGTTTCAACCGGTTACCCATTGATAAAACCTTAATTTACAAAATTTTAGTTAGTTTGAGGTTTTCTATGCAACGAAAAATGGTTTGGGGTTTTAATCCCAAAAAACCGATAAGTTTTGGGTTTTTTACGCAGTTATCCCTATAATATACCATCCTTTTAAACGAAAACGTCTCGAATTCAATTGGTTCATCATTTTTCGTTTCATTAAATTGAAAATCGGAATTGTTAGTCATTTTTATGTTAAAAACATTAAAAATTATATTGTTTGTTTATTACGTTTGGTTAAATTAAAAATCTAAATGGTTGTTCTTTTTTCCATCGAAAACACTTAAAATTAGATTGATTGGTTTTTTTTCCATTTTGTTAATCATTTTGCTCGAAAAATTGAACGGGTTCTTCATTTTTTAATTTTAAAAGTTTTTGTTTGAAAAAAATGACAAACCATTTCGGAGAAAACAATCAATTAATCTATAAAACTTAGATTTTCAATTTAACCGAATATATATAATTACACAAACCAAATAAAAACTTACTTTTCGGAACAAAAAACAAACAATAAAATTACAAAAGCTTTTTAAACTTATAAATTTGATTAAAGATTGAAAATTTATTATAACTATATCTAATATAAACAAAATGACGCAAATCGATATATATATATATACACACACACACACATAACATAAAAAACTAAAACTTAAAATAATAAAAAAATTATTGTATTTGTTTCCAATTAATTAATAATATTTTTATTTTTATTATTTTTGATATCTATTTGTTTTATTAAAATAAATAGTTGGTAATGATTTGTAATTAAGAGTTAAAAGTGTAAATATAAACAAGGGCAAAATGGGCATTTCAATAAAAGTTGATGAATAATGGACTAATTTGAAGTAAACCTTGATGATAATGACCGATTTTGCAAAATTGAAAGTTCAGGAACCAAATCCAAAATTTGGTACAAACCACAGGGACCATTTTTGTAATTAACTCTTAACATTATTATTACTTTGTATTATTTTTGGTTAATGGGGCACTTTTAAAAATTAATTTTTTAACGTGTCAAATAAAAATCCCATATATTGTTTTATATAAAATATAAATGAAGTTAATTAAAAAAACCATATAAATATATTAAAAAAAATAGTTTAAGTGAAAGGATATATAAAAAGCTGATATGTAAGACAAGAGGTTGCAAATGTAAATTGAAAAAGTAATTAATGTACATAAATGTGGAGATTTGTTCCATCAAAAAGTTTAATCTATTTTTTATAATGATGGATAAAGTTTTAAAATTATAAGTAAAGGGCTTAAATTAAAAATTTTGAAACTTGCTATTAGCTTTTAGGGATAACTGCGTAAAAAACCTTAAAGTTGGATCATTTTTGTGATTAAAACCCCTGACCATTTTGTGTTGCACAAAAAACCTCTAACCGGTAAAATCTTTTGAAATTAGGACTTGACCTGTTATAATTAGTTGTTACGCTTACATGGCACACACGTGGCATCCACATGGCAAACCCGACTTACGTGGCGCCTACGTGGCACTACATGTATAATTCTTAAACTGAATTTTTACATAAAAAACCCCCGAAATTGATGACTTTTTCGATTAAAACCCTTAACTATATTTTTCTCACCTCTAACCAACAATAATATTTACCTTTTCTCTTCTTCTCTACCTACGACAACTCCGATTACTCTATCCCCTCTTTATGTCCAGTGTTGTTTATTTTATGTATGTATGTTCGATTAACTTTTATCGTTTAATCTTGAATTTTAACTTTAATTGTGCCGATGAAATCGATTTCATTTTGTGTTCACGTGTTGCATTTTTAGGTTCAGCTTTATGTTCAATTTCGTTTATTTATGTATAATTTTAGCTTCTAATCAGCCAGAGCAGTGAGGTTCGCTAGCCTAGATGGTGGAGGTTTCATTGGGAAACGAATTATTTGTTTAATAAATAAAATTTTAATAAATATCCATGTCATCAAAATGCAATCAGTGAAGACTCAATTTTAAATATCTTTGTTGGTTGGGAGTTTTTTATCAAATGAAAAATGATTTGGGGTTTTAATTGAAAAAACTAAACAAGTTGGAGGTTTTTTACGCAAAAATCTAGTCAAAAATTTTACACGTCATCAAGTTGCAACCGACTTAGCCGGTTGCAAGTCAGATTTTTTGAAAAAACACCCAATTTTACAAAGTTTTAACCGGTTGGAGGTTTTTTGTGCAATGAAAAATGGTTGGGGGTTTTAATCGCAAAAATGATCCAACTTAGAGATTTTTTACGCAATTTTCCCTAGCTTTTATGACTTTTAGTGGGCCAATAGATTAAAAAGACTCATTTTTACAAATAAAAATATAACAAACTCATTTTTATAAACAATTTAAAAAAAAAAAAAGAGAGAGCCATTTTTACAAATAAAATATAACAAACCCATTTTTACAAACAATTTAAAAATAGAGACCCATTTTTAATAAAAAACAACTCGGTTTTCTTATTACTATATATAACAATTCCCATGGGGAATTGAACTGTTTTCAAGCTGTTCACAAGTGATTGTTTATAAGCTTCTTTTTTTTTTTTTTTTTTCCAACAACTCATTTTCCTTTAGCTTTTGTAGACTTGTGCTTCCTCTCTCTTAGGGGTAAGCAAAATACGGTTTGGATAGGTTTTCCTTAAAAACCAATATCCGAACCAAAACTTTCGGTTTTGGATTTTAGAAACCAAACCATTTGGTTTTTTTTCGGTTTTCGGATTTAATTTCGGTTTGAACTTCGGTTTTTCGGTTGGGATTTCGGTTTTTTAATTTAGGCTATGTTTGGTAGGGAGCTTTTAGAAGCTTTCAAGAGCTTTTATTTTTAATAAGCTCTACTAAAAAATAAAAGCTTTGTTTGGAAAGAAAATAGAGCTTTCATTTTCTAAAAAATAAGCTCTTTTATAAAAAGCTAGTGGAAGTAGTTTTTAGAAAGCTCTGGAGCTTTTAGTCATCCATATTTACTTTTTTACCCTCCTATTAATTATAAATTATCACTTTTAATTAATATTAATGTCCTTTTACGTAATTTAATACTAAAAATTACAGCTACAGCTACTTTTACCAAACACATTTATAAAACTAAAAGCTCCAGCTCTTTTCAAAAACTTCAGCTTTCAAAAGCTTCAGCTACTAAAAGCTCTACCTCTTTTAAAAACACAAAGCTACAGCTAGTTTTGCCAAACATACCATTAATCTTTTATATTTCATAATTTTTTTTCTTCATTCATAAAACCTATTGTATATTAGTACGTTTAACAATAATAAATTTAATTATTGCATAAATTCAATAAAAAATAAAATCTAGGCTTAAAAAAACAACACAAAACATATGAAATGGTTATTAAAAGAGAAAAATAAAATAAAAGCCAATAATCTAAAGAATGAATCACTAAAAAATTTCTCAATAAGAATAAAAAAATATTCAAAGAAACAAAATTTTAATATTTATATAACTTTCGTTTCGGTTTGGAGTTTTTCGGTTTTTGTGTATGACAAAACCGAAACCGAACCAAAATTTTCGGTTTTAGAAAATCCATCGTCCAAACCAAAGTCCAAATCAAATGGTTTGGATTTTCGGTTTCGGTATTTCGATTTTTTTCGGTTTTGGTTTTTTTGCACACCCATACTCTCCATAGCACCATGCGGCCATCATTGCTCTCTTATAGCAGCACCCATCTCAATTTTTCACTGCAACTGCCGCCATCTTTCCTCCTTGCATTAGTTTGAAGTTTAAATCGAGGTCTAACCATCATCTTCGACAACCAGTGGTGCTAAATTGAAATTCAATTGCAAGTAAAACGATGTGTTTGAATGTCGAGGGTTTCGGTATCATGGTTGAAGGTTTCGGGTTTAGATCGATGGGTTCAAAGGTTAAAGGTTTTCTGGTTCAAATTGGAAGTTTTAGGTGTAGCTCAATCATCATTGAAGGTTTTATTTTTCAGATGTTCTTTAGGTATATGAGGGTGAGTTGTCGTTCGAAGTCACTACCATTGTTAAAGGGTTCGATTTCTTTTCAGCTTTTCGTTTTCAATTGTTGTTTAGGTATGAGGGTGAGTTGCCGTTCGAAGTCATTACCATTGTTAAAGGGTTTGGTTTCCTTGCTGCTACTACTATATATGAATGGTTCGAGCAGTTCTACCTTGAGGTCGTGAATAAGGCAAAGAAGAAACCACCAAACTCATATTTTATTATTCCAATTCTATGTGCTTTCAAGTTTCAACTAATTTTATTTAATTGGTTATAAACAGAAGCATTTGAAGAATCAAGATCGGGTTCGTCTAGATTACAATCAAATTATGACAAGTTGATAGTAACTTTTTAAACAAAAATCTTATAATATGAGAAACTGATGCTGCACATTGCGTTTTCCAATTTCATGACGTGTTTAATTTTGTTAGATATCATGTTCTGTACCCATTTGTTTAATGATTTGAACATATATAACATGGATTGTCTCCTACTTGATCTTAATCCTAATAGTTGAAATATTTTCTGCACACCATTCGTTTGAGGAAATGGTTGTACCTAGGTGGCAATCTTGACCCAACGGGTCAAACGGGCCGAAGGGTTAAATGGACCCATTGTAGAAAACTAAGATAAAAACCATCAGGGCTTGCCCTGGTGGCCACCACCAAAGGTGGGGAGGCTTGCCTCTAGGAGAGGTCATGGGTTCAATCCCTGACATTGGTGATTCTAATCTAACTTTGGGTGTAATACTAACAACTAACTAGCCTTTCAAAAAAAAAAAAAGATAAAACATAATTTTTTTAAAAAAATGAAAATTTATAAAACGGTGTATTAAAAAAAATTGTTCTTTGAAAAAAATTCTAAATTATGTAAATTTTACACCTTTTGGTCATCAACCCGTTTGCTTGAATGAGCTCAAATTGTCACCCCTACTTGTACCAAATTCTATTACTAAGCTACTAATTTTTATGAATTCGATCTTTTGGTAAATGTGTTATTAGTTGTTTCAGAGTCATTATTTTTGTGTCCATGATTGACTTTAATTGTCATTTATATGTAAATACGTTGCTTTTCGTATTTCGATTATATTAATTATTCATTAGAACACAAACTTATTCCCGCCACAACGTGCGGGCTCTTTTCCTCGTTTATTATAAAATGAATATTTCAAACATACATGTATTTTGTTTAAATCTATTTTCAATAAAAACCTATACGCTTTTAAAAATACTTTTAATTATTAATAGGAAATGTTTTCCGTATTCCTAATTTTTTATATTATTGTGATTTTTTAGAACTTTAAGCTTTGAAGTAGTTTTACAAGAAAATATTTCCTTCTAAAATTAAGATATGCTTTATAATCTTACTAATTAGTAACCCATGTATTTCATGGGTATATTTAATAAATGATTGTTTTTTTAATAAAAAAAATAATATTAATATGTAATTATATATATGATAAATGCTGATACTAAAATAACATAAAAGTTTATTAGAGTTATATCAAATATGAATTCAATTTGTTATGAGCTAATTATATTAAAGAAATAGTCAATATAAGAAAATGATTGCATTTACATTTAAAAACATTATCTTTAATATAATAACATTAATGATCCGTTATTATATATTATGTCGTTATATCAAAATTTAGATGTATACTTTATTTTCAGTAACAAATAGTGTAAAATCACGTTATTATATATGAGAAAACTTGTACTCATTTTTAAAATTGATTATGTTGGTAACATAATTTAAGTTTTTAAAAAAAAATTATGAAATTAGATTTCAAAATTTTAAAACATTTAATTAGATTGACTTTCAGTAATAGTGATTAAATTTTAGATAGTAATTAATATTAATTTTTCAAAAAATTTTTAAATGATTCACAATATTTGAGTATTTGTTTTGTATAAATATGTGTTTTTGTTGTATTTTGTACAAGGGCAGTTTGGTTCACATGGATTATGAATGACCGGTGGAAAAAGTTTATCATTTTTCCAAGTAACAGACGAAATCAAAGCATCAAATTAACTAAAATTAGAATACAACCTCCATATGATGCCGACACAGAAAGAACGAACACAACCTCAACCATCACCAGACCATAAAACCGAAAACAAACCAGATCGAAGATGAAAACTTAAAGCAGGACTTAACGAAACTTAATCCATGCTAATGTTATTGAAAACGTTAACTTCAAACCATTCATTACTGTTATAGACCGAAAAACAAGAAGATGGCACCATACACTTCACTAAATTCTCAAACCTTCTGTTGAAATCGAAACACTGAGGCATAGCTAAACTGAAGTCCTGCTGCTGTTGAAACCGATCAAATACTTGATCCCATGCATCGAAACTTTCTGAAAACCGGAAACAAGAAACGAATTCCCCACCCAAACATGAAACGTGCATGAATTCTTAATTAAACCGAAAGCAAACATACTTTAAGACGGAGGTTTGCATTTAGTACGTACCACATTAGAAGGAGATATTCAAACCATGAAACTCTTTTTCAGTGATTCGATCCAAAATCTGACTCATTTCAAGGGTGAGATAGTTGATCCAATCTCCTATTTTCCCTTCCCTAAAGAAAACGTTGTTGGGTATACCAAGACCTACAATCCCATGCTTATTATTCTCTTTCAAATTTTCAAAACTGCATAGATGTATAATTTCTTCAACCACACCAGCAGACTCCTCCTCATTCGTGAAAGGGTAACCCAAGAAGTCTGCCAGAACCTTCACTTTGTTTGCAGTGTCCCTTTTCATGTCTTCGTATGTTAAAAACAGAATCTTTGTTGGATGTTGTAAACTGGCGTTGTAGTAACCTTTCACATGATCCCAATAAGGTCCACCTGTTGAGACACCTCGACTGAACATCTCAAACGCCTCATTCAATGTAATCAGACCAAGAGATTTGTCTCTCAGTTTGTTTGCATAGTGAAACAAAGACACCAACACATCTTTCGGGTTTCTACACATATAAACTACGCGACAACCGAAATCAACGATGGACTGAGGCAATGAAGTGTAAGGCATGTGGGTTGCAAAGAGACGCGGTGAATGGCCATCAACATAAGTAGGACTCGTTTTTAAAATTTCAGAATCGATGTGAGGAACTAGTTTATGGGGGTTGATGATACATAGAGGATGAGTTGAAGGAGGGTTGTTTTTGTAGGTGTTACGGTTCACAATCGCAAATGCAAGTGCTTTCAACCACGTCGTTCCAGATTTTTGCAGCGTGGCCAATTAAGTAGATATCAGTTGGTTGAGCTTGGAAGACGTCCTGCGCAGCCATCGTGGTTACAACCGAGACTACTCGAAAGTACTCAATCCAAAAGCCTTGATACATGCATAGGGTTTCGGTTAACCAACCTTTCTCCTTTGGTAAAGTCATCAGCCTATCTTTGTATTTATTATAAAATAGCTCCAAAGCCTTATTCCGTTGATCATCTTCTGCAGTTCTAGATTATGTAGAAATTGTGTTTAGGAAAACTATCATTGATCAAGTCACTAATTTAATTTAAGCAAGTCAAACAAAATGACAATCAACCTGATTTTGATTTTAAAAGATGAAGGCATACCTTGAGATTTGATTAGAAGTATTCATTAAGTCGATCGTACGTATTGATGATCAAGAATTGAGCCTGAATTGCATTTGATTTATGCCTTCGATCAATTCACGACTGTCATCTAATAATCCATCCGACTTTTCCCACCGTTGCTTTTTATCCTTTCTTTAGGTGTTAGGTGCCTTGTTTTTATACTAATTATATATATAACCATCCCATTAGGGAATCGGTGATTTTTTTTTTTTAAATTAAGAAATTTAAACTATTAATTGTACTTTATTAGGAACTGAATGTGTAAGTATATTGTAAAATAAATTAGTAAATTTAAATTAGAAATTGTAAATAAGAATTTGTACTAATTATATATATAACAATTTACAACATGTGTTGATTTTAAGCTATCTTAAACAGGCTGTCAGGCAGTTCAACAGACAGGTAAGTAGCTGCATTGTTTTATTAATATATATATATTATATAAGATTTTTGTTTTCTTGTGATAACTTTTGATATATTGTATTTTATTAAAACTTGAATATACTATTCCGATCGCATTATTTTTGTCTACATTCTGATATAAAATTTATCGTTGTCGAAACCATTTTCGTTAAGCAGGCAGACATTCAGCAGCCTAAATATATGATTTTATATATAATATATATTTGTTTTGTTGTTCTATTAAAACGTTTGTTATATTTTATAAAAATTCAAATATATCGTTATGATCACTTTCCTTTAAACTACATCTATACAATATAAAATAAGAAAACCACTTGAAGTTTCTGGACCATTGGATGAAAAGAA
This sequence comes from Centrapalus pauciflorus, assembly GCA_020465985.1. Taxonomy (NCBI): domain Eukaryota; kingdom Viridiplantae; phylum Streptophyta; class Magnoliopsida; order Asterales; family Asteraceae; genus Centrapalus; species Centrapalus pauciflorus. The sequence continues at coordinate 1,321,345 of JAANYP010004494.1, read as the reverse complement.
ATTAATGGTCCAGATTACTGACAACTCATAATTATTTATGAAATGTCTTTTATACCCTTAATTAAAATTAATAATTATACCTATGCCATTTTTTTAATTCATTTTCCAAATTTACTACCTTAACTTAATTACATTAAATTTTGATTTTAATTTTTTCATTAATGAATTAATATTAAATTAATATTTACCTAAAATAAATATGTGTCATTGTTATCCTTAATGATCATAGTTAAATTCAAATGTAAAAATTTGTATTTAAATGTAGAAGTGTAGTAAATAAAGTTAAAATTTTTTGTTAATTATTTTGCTAACAAGATATAAAATTTAATTGATAAAACTTCAATTGTGAATATGATAAATTTTGATTGTTGATTTTCAGATATTCCATTTTTATATTTTATCATTTTCAAAATATATACACATTCACATAATTGAAGTTTTTTGTTTCTTACATTGATATTTCATATTTGAAGTTAATAAAAATTAAAAGAAACATTTTTTGCAAAGACATATTATCTGTTTTTAATAATACAATATAATAATATTTTTTATTTAATATCAAAACAACTAAGTATTTTTTTATCTTTAATTTAACTAGCTTTCAAATTTTTTTTTATTTTAAATATATATAAATTTTATAATAATTTATTAAAATATAAAAAATATGTATTTTCTAAATCAACCCATGTAATACATGGGTGGATTAACCTATATATTATAATAAAACAAAACAATTCATGTCATATGTCACTTTTACAATACAAGAAAATTTTATTTTTCCACCCCTTTTTCCAAATTTAACACCTTAACTTAATTGCATTAAATTTTGACTTTATTTTTTTTATTAATTAATTAGTAATAAATTAAATTTTGTAACATTTAAAATTAATGTTTACCTAAAATAAATATCTATCATTATTATCCATAATAATCATAATTAGATCCAAATGTAAAAATTTGAATTGGTTGTGGAAATTATTATTATTATTATGTATAATAAAGAAAACATCAAATGTCACGTGTCACCTCTACGTTCACCAAAAAGATAATTACAACTTATAAAAAATAAATACAATTTAATATTTTTAAAAAAGATAAATATACTCTTACTTTTAATCCGTAAATAATAAAAAATAAACACAATTATTATTTTTGTATGTTTTTATTTTTACTCATATACATTTTATATAAATAAATTTAATTAAAAATATCCACGTAATACGTGGGTTATAAACTAGTTTTAATATAAAATTGTATTTGGTCTCAAACTATTTTAAAATGAACTATTTTTATTATTTAGTTGATTAATCGATCGCACTCTTTCGTTCATCGAAAGGTAAAGCTAGCTAGCTGGCAGGTAAACGACTAATTTTTTTTATTACTTTATATATGATATATAACATTTTTGTTTTACTGTGATAACCTTTAATATATTATATTTTGTTAAAATTTGAATATATTATTATGATCGCATTATTTTAATCTACATTCTGATATAAAATATTGTCAGAATTATTTTTTATTAGGCAGATAAGTATACAACTAACTAATTATTTTATTTCATACATAATATATAATTGTTTTATTTCTCTAACGTTTGATATATTATATTATACGAAATGACGAATGTATCATTATGATCGTCTTCTTCTTTTCTACATTCCAATATGAAATTGTTTTTCATCTCAACTATTTTTAGAATGACAATTTTTTTATTATTTAGTTGGTTGATCAATCATATTCTTTCTATTTATAAACTTAGGTTGAAAGCATAAAATGATCCTCGATTGAGATTCACGATCGGTAGCTAATGTTATTTTGTTATTTTTAAGTAATATATTTATAAAAATACAATTTATGATCTTGCTGCAACGAATGGCCGGTTACACATCCCTAGTTTCAAATATAAAAGAACATGTATTATTATTATTATTATTATCATTATTATTATTATTACTATTATTATTATTATTATTATTATTATATATAGGGTTGGGTTCCGGTAAGAACCCTCATCACCGTGAGAACGTGAGATCTCTCTAAAATTTGTGCATTTAATGTATAAAAATATGCATTTGATGTTAAAATTTATACATTTGATAAATTTATGCATTTGATATAAAAATTTACGCATATCATGATAATTTTGTCTACTTTATGTACGGATTCATGCATTTGACAAAATTTATGCATTTAATGTTCATATTTGTGTATTTAGTGTAAAACTTGATGAATTTAAATTTTAAAGATAATTTTAATGTTAGATTATGATATTTATTAATATTGAAAACCAATAATGATTTCAAGTTTGTAAATTTAATTTTTAAATTTGTGCATTTTGGAGGGTTCTCACGTTCTCACGGAATTGAGGGGTCCTAATGTGAACCCAACCCTATATATATATATATATATATATATATATATATATATATATATATATATATATATATATATAGAGAGAGAGAGAGAGAGAGAGGTGGTTCAATGGAAAACCTACACGCACCGGAAAACTTTGGAAAACCCACTCTGCACCATTATCCCCCGCTTATGCATGAAAACGGCCAGCAATGATATTTTCGGGTATTTAAATGAAATTTTGTTTAATATAATAAAAATATGTATTTTTAAATTTGGTATCCTAAACCTTCCTGATTTCATGAATTTGAAATTCAAAACCATTCCAAAATAATGGCTAATCCGTGAATAGAAAGTAGCTATAGTCCATGGAAAACTGAATGAAGCTTACCCTGTTGCACGTTTTTCTGCTGGATGAAACCCACATACATTCTGATTTCGAGTAATACATGGTGGATGATTCAACTATAATGGACGAAACAGATGCATCAGGAAACAACGGTAAGTATTGTAAACCAAATTTTGTTTGCGAAAGTCGTCATCATTGTTGCATAGTCGATTAGGGTTTGAAAATAACATCATAACATTGTAATCGACATCACCACCTGTTTTCTAGTATTTTTTGTGTTAACACATGATTTCATGCGTGAAAATAAAACATAATACAGATGGATCGTCCAGTGTAGTTTAATGTTTTTAATGCATGTTTTTTTGTTAAGTTGATGTTTTGAGATGTGATGGTTTTTAACCGATATTTAGTTGATGTTTTTGAATATTTTGCCTTGAATTTATCATGAATACAACTTAATATGAATTATCATGAATATTTTGTTTTGAATTATCAGTGTTTTTAATGCATGCTTTTTTGTTAAGTTGATGTTTTAATGCATGTTCTAGTGGTTGTATTTTGAATGATTCGACCAGTTCTAGTGGTTGTATTTTGAATGTTTTAATGCATGTTCTAGTTGTTGTATTTTGAATGTTTTAATGCATGTTCTAGTGGTTGTATTTAATGCATGTTCCAGTGGTTGTATTTTGAATGTTTTAATGCATGTTCTAGTTGTAGTATTTTAAAAATCATATCAACGCCACTGAAATATTCCCTAACTATTTTAAATGTTCATAAATTTTAATGCAATATCATGTTTGTATGAAATACATTTTATAAAATACACATTGCCGACTCATAGGATTGTTTCACTGCAATAAACAATCGTAATCAATAATGAAATTTATGAAGATATAATGTAATCACATAATCAACATGAAACCACAAACGTTTACAAACATCGCTATTTTAACACTGTTTAAACCACAAAAAAATTAGAAATCAATAACAAGTTGATGCATCAGTTTAAAACATTTGCATCAAAAAGGAAAAAAAACTTTAAGTTTCAACAAGTATTCAACATTATTCAACGTTAGTACATTGAACACACCTCAACCTTTGTCGATCATTCAATTGATATTTTCATCAAATATACTCTACCTATTTTACATGTTCCGAAATTTTAATGCAACATACATTTTGTTATTGATAAATTTCATAAAACACACATGGCCGATGCATAGGATTGTTTCAATGCAATAAACCAAAGTAATCAATAATGTGATTTATAAAGACCCAACAAAACAAATAAATTACATATGTGACTATATTATGTCACCATAACTTTCATTTAATGAAACATACATTTTGTATGCATTCATAAAAATTTGTTACCCGCCATCTGACAATGATAAATACAATAATTGCATCAAATCAATCTAAGTAGCTCCATTTATCATCAAAATAGCACAATCTACAAATAGCATTCCCACATAAAAACCAACCACTGCACCACTCTAGCTTTGGTGCATCATTATATATCAACCAACACTGGTATATTACGTTCATACACACAACTGTACACATGCAGTAAACAACACAAAATGCATTTTTATTTATTAGCAAGGTGTCATTATTGAACAAACCCTAGCTGCATTTGTACCAAATGACATTGATGCATCAGAGGACTCAACAGTATAAACATGATTTTATATCAAAGAACACCTAATGCATACCTAATTTTGATGTCTTCTCTCTCTATGTCCGACATTGTTAGTGTTTCCCAGGAAGACGAACATTCGTCGTCTGATACTGTCAACGGGTCTTCAGAGGTGTTGGTGAACCTCGACTTCAATTGTATCCTACTGCTTCTTCGAGTTGGTGTCTGCATCATGCAGTAATAGAGTAACAAACAACTTAGGGTTTATGAAGCAGAGCATCAATCAAGTATTTTAGCTTTGCGGATGCACTAAAAAGCAAAAACCATGATTCAAGTACATGAGATTCGTACCTGGTGCTCTGATTTTGATTTCTTCTTTGAAGATGATGCATCCCCAGCCATGTCGAACCCTTTATGCGAACAATCCCTAAAATTTGGGGGTTTTCCTTTGAAGAGTTTAGGAACAAAATCAAAATCGTTTTTTGATGCTTATCGGAGCAGAAAATTCAGGATGAGAGAGACGAGCGGTTTCATTAAGTGAGGTGGGTTCTTTGTTTCCAAAATCCGATGCTTTTTGGATGGACCGATATGCCCTTCCGCGCCCAAACGATGATGCATCCAATTTAAACAAAGTTCGATTTATTTACCATCGTGCCACCGCCCATTTTTGCCCATTTGCACCAAGATCAACGGTTATAAGGGGTTTTCGAAGTTTTCCGGTGCGTGTCGGTTTTCCATTAAACCCACCCCTATATATATATATATATATATATATATATATATATATATATATTATAGGTTATTTCTTGTTTATTATAGAATGAATATTTCAAACATATGTATCTTATTTAAAAATCTATTTTCATTAAAACCTAAACGCTTTTAAAAATAACTTTAATTCTTATAGGAAATGTTTTCCGTATTCCTAAAATTTTATATTATTGTGATTTTTTAAAACTTTAAAGTACGTAGTTTTACAAGAAAATATTTCCTTTTAAAATTAAGATATGCTTTATAATCTTGGGGGACGTTTGGTTCGCGGATTTCCTAGGATTCACTGGAATTTGCATTTAAAATCACGTGTTTGGTTCGCAGATTTCAATAAGGATTTAAAATCCCAGGATTTATTTAAATCTTTTCATTCTTTGTTATTTAAAAACTCAGCCCCCCCTCTAAAATTTTAAATCTCAGTTATTTTGCATTTTTCATATTATCAATTTTTTCCTAAAAGATAATGCAGATTCTTTGACAAAATCCTGAGAAATGCAAATACTGCATAAGTACATAATGCAAATCATTTGACAGAAAAAAATTTACGAACAAACTTCCATTGTGGTTCATATTAATGTTTGAAATTAGATATATTGTGGTGGGTCCATGTAAAAAAGCTTCTATGAGAGAGATCTCACCACAAACCCATAATTTCAGTGTTTATATTTTGATTTGTTTCTCTGGAAAAGAAAAAAAAAAAGGACAACTTATGTGACATATGTACAAATACAAGAAGCACTACTATGAAAATCCTTACATTTTAGCATCCTAACTTATTTTCAAAGAACAATAGTTTTAGTTGGTTGAACGAGAAGTTAACAATCTTATCAATTTTATTTTATTGACAAAAAACAATATATATTTACAACGAATTTATTAGTTGAGATTAACACATTTTCTTGTGATTATCCCAAAGCAATATTTGGTTATCCAATTAGAACAAAAAATTGTTATAGGAGATATACATTCACGAGTTCATCCAAGTGATTCCCAAAATCGATTATATCTTATATACACACGGTTTTCTAACAAACGGATTATGGTAAGTACTGTTGTATCGGATAACCAATGCAATACTTATATAATGTAACTCAACCGTGTTTGATTGTTGCTCAACAAATGCAATACTTGTCTTCCCTTTTATATTTATACTAATTTTCATGCAAATCAATATAAATATTTTACAGGTTTATAAATATGAATGAATAGATCAACTAATTTTATTTTCTATAATTTATTACAGTATGAGAAAAATATTACAGTTAAATTCAAACTTAAATATGTGAATTATATGCAAGAGTTGTTGACATTGTAGTTGCACACATCTAAAAGAATGTGCCATATATGCTTATATAGTTCATTAAGCACAAAACTTTTGAACATGATCATTGTGATTATGTAAATAAATATATTGTGTCCATAATTAAACATAATTCCTATGGACTTGTGCAATAATATATGTGTTTAAATTTATGAACTAATCATTCATAAAGAAAATCACATGTGCATTTATAATTACTTAACATTCATATATTCCCGGTTATAACGCACAAGTTCATTTCAATTCGTTTGAATATGTGCATACGTCTATAAAATGAATTTGCAATAAACAAGTTGTATAAGTAAATAGAAGAGAGGGATTAGAAGAGATAATTGAGTTTTTCTTATAGAAACTATCCCATAAATTTTAACATTTCCTATTTTATAAATTACATTCAATTAATAATAAATTAGTATGACAAATATATTATTTTAACTATTGAATCAAACAATGTACGACTCCTGGACTCCATCAAACAAGGTACGACTCCAGGACTCCATGAAACATAATAGTACATGTATATACACACATACGTACAAATGAACATACATATTTTGTTTTAAGAATATTGTGCAATTCTATGTGTTTTTGATGTTTGCCTGGTGATTGGATATATTGAATTTATGGTGGAAATTGAGCGATCAAATCCTGATAGATCTTTACCTGATTTATCTCATTCATGTTAGTTGTAAAACCGGTTAATAGAAGCCCAAAGTGTGTAAAATTCTAGAGTGTGAATCATATCTGATAGAATGAATCGTATCAATATCGATATCACACGGGAACATTCTAATTTTCTCTAAATTTTGCTTCTAGTTTTGGTTAGCAAGCTGCTCTACTTTTTATAAATTTCAATGAAAAAGTGAAAATAAATAAAACCATAAAAGTCAAAACGGTACCATTAACGTGTTAAAAACATAGATGAAACATGTTTATAACAAAACTAAGTCAAATCGGTACCATTAACGTGTTAAAAACAAAATTTCAAACAAAATATAATGTTAATAATAGATGGTTGGTGTGGTGTAGTGTAGTGTTCTACATCGTAATTGTATTAATTTGTTTGATTGGAATCTTGAATACATATATTGTTTCTATCGTTTAATGTAGTTATGTGATACTTTACCCCTCGACTTGTATCATTTGCCGTCAGCCGTAGCGCCTCTCCTGCCGTCCCCTCCTGCCATCCCGCCATCCGCTGTTTTCTGGTCACTTTTTGCCATCCAATTGGCTAATTAACCTTCTCTCTGATATCGAAATCACTATCATATCTTTTGATCGATAATTAAATTATTATAAAACATTATTATTTAATTAAAAACTCATTATACACGCTTCTTTTATTTTACACAGGGGCGGATGTAGCTCTTTCACACGGGTGTCACTCGACACCTATAAATTTTCAAAATACTGAGTTACGTATGTATCAAAAATCCGAGTGACACCTAAGAATTTTTTTGGATGACACCTACGAAAAATTTATACAATTATAATATACAAATCTTAATTATATTTGTTGTTTTTATTACTTAACTTTATTGAAATAACACTGAGCTTTAATTAAAATTTTTTTTAGAAAAGCCCAACAACACATAAAAACAATAATTAATTTAGTTAGCCCAAAATTTTTTTTTAAAACCCAAAAAAAAACTCCCAAGGTCCAACCTGTATTTTTGGAGTTTTTATATCAATTGTTAAACTTATTGTTAATTCTTTAAAAAAATTTAGGTTAATGGACAAATTTTTAAAAAGAAAGTTTTAATCGTCTTCCGGATCCGAATCTTCAAGCAATAATCAATCGGTCCAATCTAATAGTCCCATAGAATTATATTTGAATGATCTTCCTTGAGATCCATCGGAACGAAAATCAATTTCACTTATCACCCTAATAAAAAAGACGAAATTAGAAGAAAATATTGGATTAAGGGATCATGTCAACCACGAAGTCACGATTTTCTACAAAAAATAGTTAGTGTAAAAACGGCTTGGTTTGATCAATATGGCAATTGGTTGTAGTATAGTGTAAAAACGGATAAAGCCTTTTGCCTGTGTTGTTATTTATTTAGAGATGTTATGACGATATTTCAAAAGATGAAGACTCGAAGACAACATTTGTAAAAGTTTACGACTTACGACGCTTATTGCTTTTAAGTTTAATTTAATGGTATTGTACCATGTATTTTTTTAATTGGGAAAATCGTGTTATTCGTTAATTTTGTGTTGGAAACCGTTTCGGTGACCCGATCCATTTTAAGAAATAATTAAAAAATCTAAATATTAAATTTACTCTAGAAAAGTGACACCAATAATATAAATTACTGGATCCGCCCTGATTCTACACATCTATAAGAAGGCCATCAATACGCGATTATCATGTTTTGTTTAGAAATCTGAAGGTGTGTTTGTTACGATGACTTACATTTTCTTGTCTAATAAGTTATAGATTGGAAATTGAGAAACAATCAATCATTTATTATACAAAAACTAAACATTGATGGGTTGTTAAGCAGTCAAGATCCTGGCCACCAAATCCATTTTAATTACACAGAGAATCAAATATTATGGATTCTTTGTTTAATTCAAGTAGAGGTGCACAAAGAACGGATCGTAACCGAACTAGATCGGATTTAAACCGGTCCGGTTTTTTGTCCCAGAAAAAACCGGTTTTTTTTAAAACCGGTCCGGATCATAACCGGTTTTCGGCCCAGATTTTTGTAACCTATATAACCGGTTCCGGTTATAAAAAACCGGTTTTAAAAAAACCGCTTTTTTATATATAATTTCCAGATTTTTTTTTTTGCTTTTTTGGGCTTTCTTTTTTATTGGGCATTTCTTTTTGTTTGAACTTCTTTTCTTTTGGGTTTCTTTTGGGCTTTTGGGTTTAACAAAAGAAAAGTTATAAAATCTTTTTTTATAATTTATAATTACAATTTTCAAATATATTATTATAGAATAAGTTAAACACATATATTTTACTCCAATCATTTATATTCTATATGATTATAAATACTTAAAATATACTTCAACGGCTGCTCGAAAATCGGTTTTTTTCCCCGGTTAAAAACCGGTTTTTTAACCGGTTAATTATCCAGTAAAAAAACCGATGCCCCAAATAACTTAAAAACCGGCTGAAAAACCGGATTGGATAAAAACCGGATCGGTTTTTCTGTAGGCGGTTTTGCCGTAACGGGTTTCGGATCGAAATCGGATAACCGGATTTTTTGTGCACCTCTAAATTCAAGGGTTAACTGTCATTTTAACAATCCAACTTTTAGATTTTTTTATTTAGCCATTAAATTATTTTTTGTCCCGATTTAGCCACTGAACTATATTTTGTATATATATTTACTTATTTAGCCACTAAACTTTCTTTTTACTGATTTAACCACTGAAAATTGTCCTTATTTAGCCACTAAACTATAATATTTTGTTTAGATTTAGTCATTAGTTTTATTCATTTTTCCCAAAATAGGACACTAAACTAAAGTTTAGTGGCTAAATCAAGACGAAAAGATAGTTTAGTGGCCAAATATAACAAATTTAAAAGTTAAATAGTCAAAATGATGCCAAATCATTAATTTAATTAATTTGTTCATGAGATATGAAACATATCGGTTGAAATAATCATCATTGACTGACAACGTGAACCATGTTACCAAAAACGTTAAGCATGCATTCAACCTCTAGATTTCTCTTATTTAACCAATTAATTATTTTTCTTATATTTATTCATTAATCATTAATTGACCATTTATTTTCGGTAAAACACCTAAAGTTTAACGTTTAAGTTGTATGTAAATATGATAGTTTACTGGCTTAACGTATACAGTTTTAATATATAAAGTGTTTAATTAAAGATAAAATATGTATAACTTAGAAAGTTAGATTATATATACTACATACTTAACCCCTATTTTTCTATATATAAACGTGTTTAGAAATTAATCAACAAAACACAGATATAATCCTTCAAATGTCAATCCCTTTTGTGCTTCCTCTTTCATCTACAATGGCACCTAGTATTGAAGAAGAAGATGATGAGTTTGGAATCTCCAATTTGGCAATCATCTTTGATAGATACAAGGATAGGTTCACAACTTTCCCAAAGGAGAAAGGTTGGATGACTGAAGATATGTACTTATACCAAGGCTTTTGGCATCAATCCAACGACGTAGTGTCGGTTGAAACCGTGATGGCCACCCACGACACTTTCCAAGCTCGGCCAACCGATATCTACTTGGCCACCTTGCCGAAATCTGGCACGACGTGGCTCAAAGCCCTTGTGTTCGCTATAGTGAATCGAAACCGCTACAAAAACAAGCCTCTTTCAACTCACCCTCTACAAGTTTCTAACCCTCATATCTGTGTGCCTTTTGTTGAGACCGAAGTATTAAGAAGCAGACCAACATATGACGATGCACATTCACCGCGTCTCTTTGCTACACATATGCCTTACACTTTGTTGCCTCGATCGATTCTTGATTCAAGTTGTCGCATAGTTTATATGAGTAGAAACCCGAAAGATGTTTTGGTGTCTTTGTTTCACTTTGCAAACAAGTTGAGGGAAGGTAAATCTTGTGATCTAATGACACTCGAGGAGGCATTTGAGATGTTTCGTAAAGGTATCATACCAAACGGACCTTATTGGGATCATGTCAAAGGGTATTACGAGGTTGGACTAGAACAACCAACAAAAATGTTATTTTTAACATTCGAGGACATGAAAATGGATACCGTTAATAACGTGAAACGCCTCGCAAACTTCTTGGGCTATCCTTTCTCAAAGGAAGAAGAGGCTAAAGGTGCCATAGATGAGGTTGTGTGGCTATGTGGTTTTGAAAGTTTGAGTGAAGTTAACAAGCATGGGGCTTTAAGTATAGGCATACCTAATCATGCTTTCTTTAGGGAAGGAAAAGTTGGAGGTTGGACGAACCATCTCACAACTGAAATGGGTCGGGTTTTGGATCAAATTACTCGAGAACAATTCTATGGTTTGGATCTTATTCTAAGTAGGTGTGTGTAACATTTGGACACCAAAAGTTCTCAACCTTCAAGTTACTTGTTTTTTAATAGAGGTTTCGATCTGTTTCCAAATAGTTTTCTAACTTATAAGTATGTGCCTTCGATCGAAAAAACCTAATGCATGGAATGTAATAAAGCGAATTGGCATGGTGTATTAAGTAGTTAATGAATGTCTTTAAACGTTCTTAAATCGATAATGTAGCTACAAAATCTATGTTAAACACTTGAACATCAAATTTTGAACCGATAGTTAACTCATAATTTCCAAAATGCTTTTCCAAACAGTATAGGGTGATGAAATAGATATACCCAAACTTAAGAAAGAAATACAATGAGATGATAGGAGAGCCGTATATATAGAACACAAACAATTCTAATAGGGTAAAATCCTAAAAGCCCAATGGGCCTGACATTTATTTGCTCAGCTATTCTTCAAGTTTGATCATCGGTTGGTACTTGGGACTTATTAATTCAGCCCAATATATCAGTCTTTTGGGCCAGCCCAAAGTTCCTGTTGTTTGGTTCAGTCGCAAACACTACCCATTTTACCTTTATTTAGTCATTTTCTTTTTCTTCATAGTTCAAGCCTCGTTCGATCCTCTCATTAATAAATCTTTATTAATAAAATAATAAATCTTTTTATAATCTGCTAATATATATAATCAAAAGGATTTTTTGGACTCGGTGTGGAATGAATGAAGAAGTGTTTGAATTTACACATGCGCAAAAAGAAGGTAATCAAAATTCAAAAGACAAAGGTTATCGAGGTTGATATTCTATGTAATATTCTTCTTGTCTTTACAAAATCAATATCGTAAGATCGAAATTTACTAGTCCAACGGATGGATTTGAGACAAAACCCGAATTCGAATAAAGAAAATCATAATCAGTTCAACTAATTTGACCAAAATAGGTCAACACGAAACACGACATGAAAATAAATAGGTCAAAAAGAGTAGACACGAAACATAAATAACACAAACATATTTTACCTGGACACGATCCGCTTAATAACCTTAATAAGATGGACAGATGGAGCCTCCAATAGAGTATTATGAGGTTGTGAAAATGTGAAATTGTTTCTCAATTTTGCCAGTAAAAAACTGGGTTTTTTTTCAACAATTACATATTTGAATAAGACAGAAAAAAAAAATTAGAAACTTAAACACTTAAGGAAAATTTTTTTGGACTAAATCGATAAAATAGGAAAATAAAGTTGATTTTCTGAATAGGGTTAAGTACATTTTTTACCATCCAAATTTTTAGATTTGTCTTATTTAGACACTAAACTATTTTTTCTATACATTTAGCCACTAAACTTTTTTGTACACATTTAACCTATAAAAAGTATACACATTTGGCCACTAAAGTATCATATATTGTACACATTTAGTCATTAGTTGTAATTTTTCAAAGTAGAACAGTGAACTAAAGTTTAATATGTAAATATGTATAAAAAAATAATGTGGTGACAAAACAATACAAATCCGAAAGTCAGATATGAAATAATGTACTTATCCCTAAATAAAATTATGTACTATTTATGTATATTTAAAATTATATATATTATATTTAAAGAATATAAACTTATTTAATCTCACAAGATTAATCACTTGAGCTCAAGTCCGATCAAGTCCTTTATTAAATGATCTGTAGGTGAATTACACATGAAACGTGTGTACTTAACAAATGAATGAACATGTGTACACATGCATACCATAACTATATTTTTTTTATCATATTAATTTACTTTTTTGTTAAACAAATAAATATTAGTTTATATTTACTTTAAATTAATTTGAAGATTGACCGTAATTATTAAAGTTATATAAGAGTAAATCCTGGTTATTTTAAATGTTTATAATTTCTGATATATATATATACATATATATATACATATATATATATATATATATATATATATACATATATATATATATATATATATATATATAATAATCTTTTATGGTTTTAATTATTTTAACATAGTACTAAACTAGATTATTAACATGTGTATTACACGGATAACTTTAATAAAAATCTTGCGTAAATCTATATAAACATCAAATTAAATAATCAATACTAGATTTAGGTGTATTCTAATTTTTAATACTAATGATATATGATATATTTTATTCTAACTAATTTTATGTATAAATCATCTAATCAGAAAGATGATTATTAATAACTTTTAAATTTATTATTATCATCATCATCATCATCATCCTCATTAACTAAAAAATCTTTTAAAAAATTGTTTGTTGTGATTTGATGGATTTAATCATAATCTAATCTTAAAAGGAAATTAATTTAATTTTTTAGAATTAATATTGGAATATTAATTTTACACATGTCAAATAGTAGATTATGTCACTTGGCATCATAAGAAGATGATAAATGTCAATCTATTTACTTTTTTATTAGTAGTTATAGATTATAGATACGTTGATGGTAATCTTTTCTTTGTATGACACATATCCAAATTAATGTATACATGGTAATTATCTTGTTCAAATATATATATATATATATATATATATATATATATATATATATATATATATATATATATATATATATATATATATATATATATATATATATATATATATATATATATATATATATATATATATACATCCAAATCCAAATCTAAATCCAACTTCATATAACCAAATCTTTTGACATTTAATTGTATGTACCCTGTAACTAATTAATTAATAAAAGAATTTTTTTTTAATGTTAAACTAAATTTCAGATCGATACATTAATTTAATTTGAAATTGTTTTTTTTTTTAATAAATACATATGACTTATTGTGTGTTTCTGTAATCAATATTTAAAATTAATTAGCACTTGTTTAAATGTCAGTTTATTAAGATTTTTTAAAATCAATCATCAAAAGATTATAATTATAAGTCAATAATTATACATATTCCGTAATATAATTAATATGATAAAATACATTTATGCAATATTTATAAAATTTTTATTAAGAAAGGAAACATCTATCTATACTATATATAATAAGAAAACCACTTGGAGTTTCTGGACCATTGAATGGAAATAAATCAATGGTCCAGATTAATGACAACTCATAATTATTTATGAAATGTTTCTTATACCCTTAATTAAAATCAATAATTATACCTCTTAATTCATTTTCCAAATTTACTACATTACCTTAATTACATTAAATTTTGATTTTATTTTTTTCATTAATGAATTAATATTTACCTAAAATAAATATGTGTCATTATTATCCTTAATGATCATAGTTAAATTCAAATGGAAAAATTTGAATTTAAATGTAGAGTGTAGTAAATAAAGTTAAAAAATTTTGTTAATTATTTTGCTAACAAGATTTAAAATTTAATTGATAAAACTTCAATTGTGAATATGATAAATTTTAATTGTTGATTTTCAGATATTCCATTTTTATATTTTATCATTTTCAAAATATATACACATTCACATAATTAAAGTTTTTTGTTTCTTACATTGATATTTCATATTTGAAGTTAATAAATATAAACATTTTTTTACAAACACATATTATCTGTTTTAATAATACAATATAATAATATTTTTTAATTAATATCAAACAACTAAGTATTTTTTTTATCTTTAATTTAACCAGCTTTCAATTTTTTTATTTTAATTATATATAAATTTTATAATAATTTATTTAAATATAAAAAAATATGTATTTTCTAAATCAACCCATGTAATACATGGGTTGATAAGCCCATATATTATAATAAAACAAAACAATTCATGTCACAAAATTTTATTTTTCCACCTCTTTTTTCAAATTTAACACATTAACTTAATTGCATTAAATTTTGACTTTATTTTTTTCATTAATTAATTAGTAAAAAATTAGATTTTGTAACATTTAAAATTAATGTTTACCTAAAATAAATATCTATCATTATTATCCATAATAATCATAATTAGATCCAAATGTAATAATTTGAATTAGTTGTGGAAATTATTATTATTATGTATAATAAAGGAAAACATCAAATGTCACCGCGTGTCACCTCTACGTTCACCAAAAAAATAATTACAACTTATAAAAATAAAAGATAAATACAATTTAATATTTTTAAAAAAGATAAATATACATTATTTTTAATCTGTAAATAATAAAAAATAAACACAATTATTATTTTTGTATGTTTTTATTTTTACTCATATACATTTTATATAAATAAAGTTAATAAAAAATATCCACGTAATACGTGGGTTATAAACTAGTTGTGTTTAATTTAGGATAGATATAATAGATAAGCAGTAATGACAATAAGTTAAAGAGATATGCTTAATTCACAAGAATAAGTATTATTAGGTTTTCTTAAATTTATTTTTTGAAAAGTAATGAGAGATATTATCGAATCTTGTTAAAAAATAATTTTATATTTATCAAAATTTAAAATCAACTCACTAAATTTAGTACTATAAGTTTGTTATTATTTATAAAATATAAAATTTGGGAGGCTGCAATCTTCTCATCTTCATAATTATAAAAGGGAATTCAAACCCTAACATATCAACACCCAAAAATCAACAATGTCCGATCATATACCCTTTGAACTCCAAGAACAAATCATCAAAAAGCTTAACGTGAAATCATTGCTTCAATGCCGATCGGTTTCGAAAACATGGAAGTCGTTAATCGATAGCTCTGAGTTTATTGCCGAACACGCACTCGGCAACACTGATCATAACCTGTTTGTAAGCTACATGAATGATTGCATGACAAGAGAACAAGTTCATGTTTGTTTTGTTGATGATCACACGTTCCCACAAACTAAGTTTGTCCCGAGTATTCCGATATCGGTTAGCCAACTTCGACGTTCAAAAGTAATCGGTACCTCTCTCGGTTTGTTTTGCTTGACCGGTTTTCATGACGAGCATGGTTACATGGCTGTTCTTTGGAATCCTTCGATTAGAAAATCGGTTGCTATTGATATACCTGTTTTACGTCCATCATATGACCCTTTTATAGGTTTTGGTGTTTGTCCCAACACTCTTGACCCGAAGATCGTACGTTTTGCTGAGACTTCTGGCCCTAAAATCGGGCAGATTCCGCTATCTAATAATCCGTTTGGTAGAGGTGTTTCTATTCCTTTACCTCGAAAAGTTGAGGTTTATTCATCGAGCTCGAGAGAATGGAGAAGTGTGTCTAGCAATCAGCCTAGTGAATCGATTAACGTTACAACGTCTCAGGTAGTTGTAGATCGGTTTATATTTTGGTTGGCTTTTGTTTGGATTACTAAAAATAATGTCACATTCGAATGTGATCGTTATCTGATTATATCATTTGATATGACGAACGAAACATTTGGTATGGTCGATCTACCGGATCATTTAGCGAATCATCGCGATTTAACTTGGTCTGTCTATAAGATTATGGAATCTCTTGCGGTGATTGAATGTACGATAAGAGACGATACGGAATGTTATGGTGTATGGATGATGAAGAATGGCGTTCGAAGATCGTTTACAAAGGTATTTAACATTACGGCGAAACCAAACAAGTCAATTCGGACACTTGAGTTTCGAAAGAATGGTAAACCTATAATGGAAATGTATGATTATCGTAGAAATCGTTTTCAACTTACGACACTTGTTGCTCGTAAAACCAACTCGAAAGACTATAATTTTCGTATTGGGATTGATGGAGTACTTTGTTCGTTCTTCGTGAATTCTTACGTGGAAACGCTACTTTTACACGGTTGGACTGATTGATATGATGGATGACGGCATCGTGCGCGTATATATTAGTTTTTTTCGTTGTTTTCTTAGTGATTTTAAACTTTTGGATGTCTATAATAATCTTTTATCGTATTAATGAACTTTATACATTCGAAATGTTCATGCTTAAAAGACCTCTTTTAAAATTATTGTAGGGTGTACGAAATCTAAAAAATGGCCAGAAGCTAGAAGTATAGAAAAACTTTAATTTTGCACAAACGATATAGATCCATTTAAAAACATCTTGAAAGCCTGTTTGTATTTCTTTTTTTTTTTTTTTTTTTTTTGTTGCTTCTTAGGGGTGTTTGAATTTGCGTAATCAGATAATATGTTGTAACAAAAAATGATGCCGGAATTTAATGTTTGGTTTAGTTTGCTATCAAAATCAAGTATGTCTTGATTCCATATATGTGGCCAACCTAGCTAGCTATACAAGAAACATGGGACAATAAGTCCTGATTCCCCAACTAAACACGTTATATACAGAATACATGCATCAAAATCCCCGCGCGATGCATCAAAATCACATGCACCTGAAAACTTGTGAAAACCGCATTGCACCACCACAAATGCATCAAAATCCCCGCGCGATGCATCAAAATCCCACGCGATGCATCAAAATTTTCGCGTGATGCATCAAAATCCCGCGTGATGCATCACCCTATTTACGATCATGCCACCGCGTTTTTCATGAAATGCACCAAATCGGACGGTTTGTGTAGGTTTCCATACTTTTCAGGTGCATAGTGGTTTTCCATTGAACTCACCCCTATATATATATATATATATATATATATATATATATATATATATATATATATATATATATATATATATATATATATAGACACAAACTTCCTACTTCATTTGAGATGAAACAAGAGTCTTTCATAACATCTTACTTGATATAAATGCAAACGATATTTGTGTACAATAAAAAGTACTACTTGACAGAACAAAGTTTCAATCCAAGAAAACTTAAAAATCAAATTCTATAAATTCTAGCACTCATCATCCAATCCACAAAGCTTTATTTAAATGAATTCTAGACATGTAATACACATAGGTCAAGGAGCAGTTATTCGAAGAAAATAATTTACAAGAAACATCCTTCTAATATAGACCGATTTGGCTCCTCAATCTGAGCACCACCTCTGTAAGTCAGGGAGAAGTGGTTCTGCATATTTCGGCAGTTCCTCGTGTTCCACTCTTGGTGCAGCAAGAACTATCAGATGAGCAGTATATATAGTTTGCCTACGATATTCAAGCATGCCCATTTTAGAAAGAAAAGAATCCACACCTAATGGTTTGATATCTTGAATGATGAAAATAACACGTAAAACAAACTAAAATAACTCATATGAACTTAATCTATGGTCTAAGACTCACCGTTACAGTTTATTCTGTTGAGGGAGCCTTTTTAAGCAAGAATAGCATTAACTAATACACTCGAATATCCAGCTGAATTAATAGCATCTAGTAGCAAGGTTTCGAGATTTTTGGCATATTCACTGATCCCATCTTTCACTTTCTGGATCTGCAACACAATATAACATCAATTTTAGCACATTGATAAAAGACAACCAAAAAGAATATGGAAATACAAGCTAAGTTCATTGACCTCCCACCCCAAGAAAACCTGATTCCTTGCAGAGTCAAATTAGTAGCTCTATCATTTGAGGAACATAATTATGCCTTTAGAGCATCGATCAGAGTCAAATTAGTAGCTCTATCCTTGAGGAACATAAGTCTATCACGTGCCATCAATAGCCGGCCTCCACTTCCCTCACAAGACGCAAGTGGTTAGCTTACTATGCTTTTGAACGCCATATGTTTTAGAATATATGTAGCACCAAATGGCAAATGACACTGGTAATTCATACTGGAAGGTTACAGCAATTGAAAAAGAAACTTGTAGAGATAGGGAGACAAAGTTAGAGATTATTACCAGAACTTGAACTCAAGTAGCTGTGTGATGGAAGTCTTGACTTCAAATGAGCCCTTTGTAGGTAACAAATCAGGTGCAACCATTGGCGATAGAAACTCTAACCATCTATAAATTGCATGTGGAGTTTAGATTTAGAACACTAAAGATTCCCAAATACAATACAAATAAAAAAGATAGCTATTGATGATGACAATTTCTATATTTAGTGCAAGCATCCTTATGAAATTGTATTTAAACAATGCTGAAAAATATTTATATGAATGCATGATCCCATTAAAGTTTAAAGCATAACTCGCGGATTCTCTAGGATTCACTGGGATTTGCATTTAAAATCCAGTGTTTGGTTCACAAATGAAAATATTTCATAATTCAAATCCTTTGACAGAATGCAAATCCTAGAGAAAAAAATTTGCGAACAAACACCCAATAATATGTTCTACTCACTAATTCACTGGAAAAAATAGGTTAGTATCAATTAGACGAAAATATCACATTCAATACACACATCCAAACACTTTCTTAATACTAAAAAATGTCAAAAAGCAAATAGGTATCATACATAACAAAGTCAATTTCATGGTCAGCGAACCTATATATGGGTGTTGATGTTAATTGGATAAATCTGTTGAATAGTCTCTATTATGATTACTAGTTTTGATTGTCCCACATAAATAAGGAGATGAAAAATTAGCATGTTTATAAGTCCAAATACATTTTATGTATATGAATTAAATATAATGCATATGTAGTGGACTTATATTGTTTTCCTAGGTTTATAAATTATGTGCAATGTCTGATTTTTTTTGTTCTCTATTGTTCTTTTCGTCTTCTCCTATACCTATCAAAGCATGCAACTATGTTCGTGAGAATCGTTGCTTATGGTTTCTTAAATCAAGGAAATCCTGTGGGACTAAATATCTTTTAGGACAGTGTTTAATCACGTCCTTGATTTGTTCTTTCTTTTCCTACGAAATTTTCTAACAAAATCTTGGTTGGCTAATGTTCCTCGGTTTTAGAAGCTGGTGCTTTTGCAAGATTGTTTCTGTTGCTGGCTTGGTTTTTAAAAACCACGAGGCCCTAAAGGTCCCAGAAGCCAAAGTGCCAAGGGTCCCAACAAATCATTTTACAGCTCACAAATTGCAACATAGAACAACATCAATACAATGTACAAAAAACCATGCTTTCTGCAGAAAAAAAAATAAGATTATTAGATTTTGTTTGATTTGATTTGATTTTAATTTAAAAGTGGATTATATTAGATTTGGATAGATTTAATTAATAAGTTAGTAGAGTGTTAGATTTTGTTTGATTTGATTTGATTTGAATTTAAAATTGGATTATATTAGATTTGGATATATTTGATTTAAATTTATTTATTCTTTTTAAAATCTATAACTGTCACGTGTCGATTCATGGTGACGACATGTGGCTTCACAAAAAATGAGTATAGTTACTCTTTTAATAGTATAGATAAGATCTGTGTGTTGTTTTGGATCATTTTTTAAAAATTTATTTATAAATTAAAAATGTGTATTAAAATTGATTTAAAAACTTATATTTATTATCCTCAATGGTTTTAAAAATATATATGTGGTGTTTGGCTTACGTAATGAAATTCAAATGAATTGAAATTTAAATATTAGTTATTAATTTGGTTATGGTGAATGTAAAATATAGTTTTTAGTATTGGTTAAAGATGTAGATCGTAATCTAATTCATGTATGGGTTAAAATTTAATTTATGTATAAATTCAAAAGAATGTCAAATTATTGTAAGCGAAAATTTTGATTGAAATACATAAAATTTAATCATATACATTAGTTATCAAAAATGATAAACAAACAAAATTTAAATTCTAAATCCATCAATTTCTATCAAATGAACCAAACATCACCTTAACTTCAAATTTTAATATTATTCAATTCGTATAAAAATATGAAAAAAAAATTCACATATTTTTATTTTTAATCTTACCCCATATTCTTATAAAAGTTTGTTATACTTTAATTTGAACTATCAATGTTTAAAATATGAGTTGACCAAATGATCATGTTGCACCATTGTTTTTAAAACAAGACTAAACCGGTTCGTTTAACCAATTAAAAATCGAAAAGATTCTGTTACCAACCGATTTGATAAAAACCGTTCAAATTACAACAAAACCAGGAACAAGTTCAATCTTTTAATTTATTTTATAATAATATGAGTAAATTAGAAAAATGGTTCCTGTGTTTTATTTGAAATCATGAAAATAATCATTAGTCTTTAAAAATTATATTATTCAAAATGCTATTTACTAGAAAAAATAGTTCCTAGATTCTTAATTTTTTCTAAATAACAGTTTCAATTATTTTATTTTTCAATAACAATTTTGGTCTTCAACCATATATATATATAATTTATTTTCAACATTAATCTTTTTATAAATTTTATCTTTTGTTTAATTTTAATGTAAACATAATCAATCAATAAATTTATTATTACTTTATTATTTAGTCACTTTTGTTCATCAAAATATATTTACTTTTTATTTACTAAAAAATATCCCACTATATATATTTAATTTATTTATTTAATATATCTTTTATATATTCAATTATGTGTTAAAATTTTATTTAATGTCTCATTAGTTAAAATATTTATACATTTTTAGCTTTTATATGTTTCAACCTACTATTTTATTATGTTAATATATTTTAATTTAATTATAATTTTCAAGAAACATGTATAAATATTGGAGCTTATTTGATTTGATTTAAATATTTTATTACATTGATATATTTCGATTTAAATTTAGTATTAATTCATTTCGATTTAAATATTGTGTTATATTAATGCGCTTTTATTTTAGTTGTTTTGTTACATTACAACGTTACGATTTAAATATAATTTCAATGGAAAATTTATAAATTTAACATCTTGTATGTTTTGATTTAAATATTTTGTTACGTAAATATGTTTTGACTTAATTATAGTTTTCAAAGGATACATAAGTTTAATATTTTCTTCGTTATAATTTAAGTATTTTGTAAGGTTAATATACATATATTTTGATTTTAACTATAATTTAAAAAAATACATATATTAAGCACCTATACGTTTATATGTTTGGATAACGAAATGTATATCTTATGATATACGTTTTCCTAATTTTTTAAATATGTTTCGGTTTGTATATTTTGTTATATACGTTTCGGTTTGTGACTTTGTGTATCATGTAATTATATTGAAAAGTATTAATGTAACAAACTATTAAAATAAAAGGAACAAAAAATTAAGTTTCAATAAAAAACGTTTTAATGTAAAAAAGTATTTATATTGAATGCAATAATGCACTAAATTCAAATAGACACTACAAGAAATAAGGTGTTTAGTGACGAAAAAAATTTGGTCACTAACAGTAAAAATATGGTCACAGATGGTATTTAGTGACCAAAATATGAGTGGTCACAGTTCGTCACTAAAGGTCCGTCACTAATTTTTGACAGTGACCAAATATGAAACTGGTCACTATTTAGTGACCAAAATATAGTGGTCACTAAGGTTGTGACGACTATTTTTGTCACTGAATTTCGTCACTAAATAGTAAATGTCGTCACTAAAAGTTGATTAGTGGCCAACTTTAATCACCAAAAAAGAGGTCACTAATTGGGGTTAGTTAACGGTTTCCATTAACGTTCATTAGAGACCAAAATAATGGTCACTGAACTACTATTAGAGACCAAAAAAAAGTGGCCACTGATCCGAGACCAAAATAATGGTCAATGAACTACTATAGAGACCAAAAAAGTGGTCACTGATCAGAGACCAAATAAAAGTGGTCACTAATTTACTACTAAAAACTAAAAAGAATGGTCTCTATCTTACCAATATTAATCAACAATTAGTCACAAAATCTCTATTAATTTTTAATTTGCAATAATTAAAAATATACTAATTTATAACAACTAAAATCTAAAATATTAATCTCATTAACATTAGATCAAATATTTTCATACATACTAAAAATTACATTAGTTAACATCAGTAAAATCATTTCAATACATCCGAGAGAACTAACAAAGACAAGATTCATTAAGATAATACAACAAAAATAACATTTTCCAAGATAATCCAACAAAAATAACATTCATCAGAATAATCCAACAAAAATAACAATCCTAATGTTTGATGTCTTATATTATGACTATAAAAAACAAGAGCAATCCAAGTGCATCAGATCATGTCTATCTTGTATGAAGATCACTGTAAAAATTAAAAAAAATAATAATCAATGATTAATAAATAACTATTGGGTAATTATTTTAAATCAATATAAGACATGAACTTACATTTTTTTGAGATTGAAAACCTTGATAAACGTAATAGTTCTTCCAGATTTTGTGAATAATTATAAACAAAATGCTATCAAAACAACTTCATAGCTACCATTAACGGACCATTATATTACAACAAAATCTAAATATTGCAAGCCTAACTAACACAACTATAATATTATAACAAAATGATAAATATAATTAATTTATGGATATGAAAAGAACAAACCTATGAAATTCTTTTTTATGCACTTAGTTATCTTGTGATCCATGCCCAAGCAGCACCAGAATCAAAACCCACTTGACATGATTTAATGGTACCTTGCACCAAATACTTTGTAATGTTGCCATAGAAAACTATCAATGCACCTGAAATATTATATATTATATTGACTGGTGAAGATGTCATCAAATTGAGAAAAAGATTCAACTTAAATGAAGGATCACAACACACTAATATCTTTAATATCTAATCAGTGACATTTGAGTTTGTACCTTCCCATAAAATATTCTGTCAGGAAAGTCCCCCGTGAAATCCTCATCCATTGCTAAACAACAATTCCTTCCTTTTTCCAAATTGATTGTGAGTTATGACCGTGCATAAACTACAACTCTTGGTGATATGAAGGATCAATCGATGTACCCAACATGAACGAGGCTGTTGTTGTTGCGAGTTGTGCAGAGTATGTGACCCCGAGACTTGATTGTCTTGGGGTGTAAATGACAGAGTGGACAGACAGAAGTGGTTACTGCTCGGGCATGCATATGTGTGTGAATTAGGACTAGAAATAGGTATTTAATACACAAAAAAAAAGATTGCAAATGGTGTAGCCTATTTGGGTGATCAATTAGCAGACTTGAAACCTATATGTTTCGTAGTATTGGACTTAAATGGACAGACAACAACACTTGATAGTATGGACCTTCATTGGTGTATGATATCTATATAATCTGAATGGAAATGGACAGCAGATTAGAAGGGTGATGAAACGGTAAGTTGTTGTGTTATGGCTTTGTCTCTTAGAACCCAAGACTTGTGCCTGATATGTATATGGTTTTAGCCACAACAATTTTACACAAATACACCTAAAATTACATGTAAGGGACAACCATTTAGTCATTTACTTGTAGATTTAAGCCTTCATGTGAGAGAGCACAAGATGCCTTCATGTGTGACAGTTTTAATCAATGTTTATAAAGGAGATAACTCACCGTAGCTAGTTCTAAGGCCATGCCTCACACCCAAGTTGCTACAACTCCAATATTAGCTACGAACTTTTTTGATGATGCCTTACACGTACAGTCTGAACCAAACTTTTTTGGTCTGCAGAAAGAAAAAAAATAAATAAATCCATATTATGCATTTAGCAAAACAACAATAAATGTAGCAGAAAACCTAACATGTTTTGAATATAAAGTGGGGGAGCCAAATCTATTAAAACATTCATTATAATATGACATGAAAATGAAACAAAAAAACTCACATCCCACGGTCACAAAAACCATAATACATAGTTAGTTGTGAGATTCTGGAAGAAAGGAAAAATCCTTCAAGTTCTGCCTCATTAAACCCCTTGTCTCCAAAATCCAAATTAGAAGAATCAATGATACATAAGTGACATCAACTGAATGATGATAATGAAATGGAGAATACATTTATCTAAATAGGTAAGATACATAACAAAAACAAGGAATACATCTATAAATTAGTTATTTATATACTTTCTTTCTCGGTGTTTTTCCGCTGCTCAAACCTGGTAGACAAAGCCAATTAAAACAGAAAACGATTAGGGCTTGAACCTGAGAGAGAGATAAAGAGCCTTGGTTTCCTTTGAACTTGCAAGTGGCCATTGGCCGGCGAAGAAGCATAGGTGGGTTAACGATGGTGGAGGACTAGATGTCGATTTATGGTTTTGACAAGTGATGTTAATACCCGTATTCACTACTATAATCTCATATTATATCAACAGGTACGATAACAAATACCCTGTCCAAAGTATATACAAACATTATAAAGTATATTGAAAATTGAATGGAAAAGCAAAAGTCAAAAAGAGTGAAAATAAAGAGACGACCCAAATGCCCAATGTCGATGGCCCATGCATGCATATAAATTTATGAATTATGAAAGAAAGATTGGTGACGTAGAATGTGAATAAAACATAATTTATTATTTTAACTTTTTTGTATTTTTTACCGTTTATACCCACATTATTTATTTTTTTAACTTTTTGTATTTTATTTTTTACCTTTTTATCGTTAATAAAAGTTTGTTGCTATAAAAACCGTTGTTTATCAGGATAGTTTGTTTAAAAAAAAGAAGTAAGTCAACAGACAATAAATAGTTGATGGATAGAGACTGGTGAAGGTTTCAAAGTTGGTTCCCTTAATTATATTTATACTCACTCTTTCTTTTTAAGGATTAGCTCACCTCCCTCCATTCACATTCACATCCACATGATTAGAAGAAACAGAATCTTAGGGACCTCCATTACACACGTACACTCTGTGTGTGTGTGTGTGTGTGTGTGTGTGAGTGATGAAGAAGGTAGAATGTGTGTAAGTAAGAGAAGAGAAAAGAGAGGAATTGGAAGTATCAGAGAGGCAGAAGCAACATTACGGCTTGATTTATAGACAAAATTTGGTACATTTTACTCTGTTATAAAAATAAATTAAAAATCCACAGAAGTGTTCATTGCTTGTGTTTACACTTTCTAAGCTCTTATTATATATATACTAGATTATGACCCACGGACACGTGGGTAAATTAAATTAAGTTACTTAATTAATATTACAATAATTTTTTTCGGATAGACCCTACTTGTAAAATTATATTTTACAATGTTTGTTTTTATCATTTTGATATTTTTGTGGCACTAATTGTCACTAATTTTACGTCATGTGTCAATTTGATATTTTTGTGGCATTAATTGTCACTAATACAGATAAGACTTGAACATAATAAAATATCCATGTCTATTATTGGCAAATTATATTATATGCACTTGAACACACTTTATGTGACTTTCAACCAGTTTCAATTGTAATTTAATTTTTTATAATATACTCATTTGACCTATTGGAGACAAAAATATAACCCTAATAATCCATATATAGGTAATGAGTTGAATTTAGTAACTTCATAAATAATTATGAGTTGAATTTGGTAACTTCTAAAAATTAATATATGGCATAGGTGTAATTATTTATTTTAGTTAAGGGTATAAGAGACATTTCATAAATAATTTTGAGTTGTCATTAATCTGGACCATTGATTTATTTTCATCCAATGGTCTAGAAACTCCAAGTGGTTTTCTTATTATATATAGTATAGATTGATTGATTAAAATTTTAACTTTTTTATTTAATTGCTAATATTTTCATTAGTTTTGATAAAACGTTTTATTTAAATTATATGAGATTTAAAATTATTAAAAATTTATTAATATTTTTTTTACTTAGTGACCATTTATTTGGTCTCTAAATTCCAATAAGTTCAGTGACCATTATTTTTAGTCACTAACACTTAAATATGAGATAAATAAAATTAATACGTAAGTTAAATATATTTTTTACTTAGTGACCATTTATTTGGTCTCTAAATTCAAATAAGTTCAGTGACCATTATTTTTTGTCACTAACACTTAAGATAAATAAAATTAATCCGTAAGTTAAATATATTTTTTACTTAGTGACCATTTATTTGGTCTCTAAATTCAAATAAGTTCAGTGACCATATTTTTTGTCACTAACACATAAATATGAGATGAATAAAATTAATCTGTAAGTTAAATATATTTTTTACTTAGTGACCATTTATTTGGTCTCTAAATTCAAATAAGTTCAGTGACCATATTTTGGTCACTAACACATAAATATGAGATAAATAAAATTAATCTGTAAGTTAAATATATTTTTTCTTAGTGACCATTTATTTGGTCACTAAATTCCAATAAGTTCAGTGACCATTATTTTTGGTCACTAACACTTAAATATGAGATAAATAAAATTAATCTGTAAGTTAAATATATTTTTTACTTAGTGACCATTTATTTTGTCTCTAAATTCAAATAAGTTCAGTGACCATATTTTTTGGTCACTAACACATAAATATGAGATAAATAAAATTAATCTGTAAGTTAAATATATTTTTTACTTAGTGACCATTTATTTGGTCTCTAAATTCCAATAAGTTCAGTGATCATTATTTTTTGTCACTAACACTTAAATATGAGATAAATAAAATTAATCTGTAAGTTAAATATATTTTTTTACTTAGTGACCATTTATTTGGTCTCTAAATTCAAATAAGTTCAGTGACCATTATTTTTGGTCACTAACCCTTAAATATGAGATAAATAAAGTTAATCCGTTACTTGAATATATTTTTTACTCGGTGACCATTTTATTTGGTCTCTAAGTTCAAATCAGTGACTATTATTTCTGGTCACTCACACTAATTGGTAGTTATATATAGGTTTACTCAGTGACCACTTTTATATGGTCTTTAATTTTGTATTAGTGATCTGATTTTAATGACGACAATATTTTCGTCACTAAACTCACGATTAGTGACCAATTCAAAAGTAGTCACTATATTCTGGTCACTAAACACCTTTTTTCTTGTAGTGAGAATGAAGGGTAAATTACAATTTTCGTCCATGTGTTTATATGTAAATTATGGAACAAGTCCTTTTTTACGTCGAAATTACAAATTCAATATCTATGGTTGGTTATTTGTTGTGATTTTGGTGCTTTGACCGGTCATCTTTTTAAAAATGACCACTTTACCCTTAGTGATATAATAAAATAAGCAATGAACTTTTCATTTTTTAAAAATAAAAACAATAAAAACAATATTTATTTTAATTATACCTATATACATTTGTGGAATGACCTTTTGTCGTTTTGGAACCTTTTGGTGTCGTTTTGGACATCGGGAATCCCGAATTACTGTTTGGGTTTTAATTAATATATTGCACATCGGCTTTGCTAAATTGCGCATAAAGTTTTCGTGGGTGTTGAACGAGGACCACATTTTTTTTTTCTAGCTATGACATCATATTTTTCCCCCCTATAATTTACATCTCAGATTCCAGTCCCATATAATAAATCTAAAGGCAATTTGCAAATCTAAATTAATTACAAACTCATATATATATATATATATATATATATATATATATATATATATATATATATATATATATATATATATATATATATATATATATATATATATATTCAAGATCAATGGGGTACCATGTTAGACTGTGGTACCGGGGAACCATTTATAGTCAATCATTTATCATTAAAATCATTAAAATATAATATAAATTTTGCTTAGAATTATTTCCCACATTAATTAATGTTGGGGTAAAATTATTAAGATATAATATCAAAGATTCTGTGCATCTCATGAAAATCTTCATTTCAGTTAATATCATTCCTTATACTCATACTGAACATGTGCAATGAAAACACACTATAAACCACGATTGAACATGTTCAATACCGTCAATATTGGTTTATTACCAAAACGGTTAAAAGCTACTAAAAACACAATAAATTCCGATTGCACATGTTCAATAACGTGTATATGAAATTGAACCTTCATGAAC
Organism: Centrapalus pauciflorus; assembly: GCA_020465985.1. Lineage (NCBI taxonomy): Eukaryota > Viridiplantae > Streptophyta > Magnoliopsida > Asterales > Asteraceae > Centrapalus > Centrapalus pauciflorus. The sequence continues at coordinate 1,292,240 of JAANYP010004494.1, read as the reverse complement.
GGTTTGATGAAAATAATAAATACCTTTATTTGACACACATGATTGAACATGTTCATTAAAACTCATTGTCGAAGCCGATTGAACATGTTCAGTAAAACATATCGTCGAATCCGATTGAACATGTTCACTAAAACCCATTGTCAAATCCGATTGAACATGTTCACTAAAACTCATTTTGAAATTTATTAAAGATTTTTTTATGGAAGTAAATCTCTATAATTAAGGAATTTATTAAATCATTAGTTGTCATCTATTAAATAAACCTAATTGACTATATTACCCTTTTTAACTTATAACCAAACATGGGTGGACTCCGGTTCCCCAGTCTAACATGGTACCCCATTGATCCTGACTATATATATATATATATATATATATATAGATTTGGGTTCAAATGAGTACCACTAGTTTTGCGGAGTACCGGAGGTACCTCGCTTAAAATTAATTTTGTTGAAATTTTTTTTCATAATCATGTTTAAATTAATAATATAAGACTACTTGCAAAAAATCACACATAAACACACACTAGAACTATGTGAAACGTGCAAGTTCACATGAACTGCACTGTTGTGAACGTATGTTCACAGCTAAGCATGTTCACATGAATTTTTCCACGTTCACATGACTTTTAAGAGGCTATGAAGTGTGAATGCGTGTATTTCTTTTACAAATATGCTTATATTATTTGTATCTAAATGAATATGAAAAAAATTTAAAAAAAAAAACTTTTTTTCGGAGCATGTTCACATCTTAAACCCGTGTGTTCACAGGTACTCACGGTACTCTGCATTTTTTAGGTACTCACACGAACCATATACTATATATATATATATATATATATATATATATATATATATATATATATATATATATATATATATATATATATATATATATATTCAGATTCAAGAATGTACCTCTCGAAATCAAGTGCACCCGAAGGTAACCAACCTTAAAAAACTTTTTTTTTAAAATTTTTTTTCTCATAACCATGTTTAATTTAATGTTATACACATGATATATGAATTTCACATACAATCACACTTTCTGTGTCCTTAAAAATTATATGAATGCTCAATGCATATTTATGTGAATGGTCATTTCGCACCATGTGAATGGTGGGAATGACCATTCACATTATTTTTTTTACCATTCACAAGATTTATGATGTTACTTCTTTTGAAAAAAAGTCTTATAATGTTGTCTTATATATGTCTATATAAAAAAATATATGTGAATGATCATTCACATTAGGGTACGCTGGAATCTTATAGGTATGCTGATGAACCTGATTCTACATATATATATATATATATATCAATTATAACAAATTTTTAAATTTATAAAGCTTTAGATTGTAACAAACGAGTTATTAACACCCGCGCGTTGCTGCGGGGTCAAAAATAATTAGTTACAAAAATAAATATAAAAACAAAAGAATAAAAATACTTTTCAAGCAATTCAAATAACGAAACACAACTGAATTAGGATCGAAGAGTGAAATTGGAAAGCTGATATAGATTCAAGAAGCAAGACAAATGATACTGTTAGTTGTTTATTATCATTGATTTCTAGATTTTGCAATGTTAAAATTACAAACAATGTCTTATTATTTTGGATCGGAACCACATTTAATTAATTAAATATTCATAACCATAATTTGAAAATACATTGATTAGATTTAATCGTCAATTTAATTTGTTGCTTTTACGATCAAATCAAATAAATTTATGATGATAATGTCTCTAATACATTGATCAGGGTTGGTCAACGGTATAATAGTAGTATTCAATGTTATACATTATCATATTTAAAAACAAAATCTAAACATTAAGTAGTAACGTTTTAATTATAAAGCAATTTCATTAAATTTTGTATCGTGCATTTGAATAATAAAGTTATTTCATACAATTAAACATAACATAATAGTTTCAAAAGACAACTCCAAACATAAGTATAATTAAAATCATAATTTTAAGTGTATAAGAAAATATTGTAATAATAAATGTTAAAATAGGACTAAACAAAATCTTATTAAAATAAAAGGGCTAAATAAAAGATAATGCTAAGATAATGGCGTGTTATGAAAGAAATAAATTTAAAATAGAAAAAAAGAATAAAAAAATGTCATTGACTTACTTCATGCATTTGAATAATAAAGTATTTTTCATACAATTAAACATAACTCCAAACATAAGTATAATTAAAATCATAATTTTAAGTGTGTAATAAAATATTGTAAAAATAAATGTTAAAATAGGAGTAAATTAAAAGGGCTAAATAAAAGATAACGCTAAGATAATGGTGTGTTATGAAAAAATTAAATTTAAAATAAAAATAGAAAAATGTCATCGGCTTATTCCATCCATTTGAAAAATAAAGTCTTTTTTTTACAATTAAACATAATAACAAACATATGTATAATTAAAATCATAATATTAAGTGTGTAATAAAATATTGTAATAATGAATGTTAAAATAGGAGTAAACAAAAATTTATTAAAAATAAAAGAGCTAAATAAAAAATAACGCTAAGCTAATGGTGTGTTATGAAAAATTGAAATTAAAAAAAACGTCATTGGCGTAGCCGATATGGTAATATATATACTTCAAACATAAGTATAATTAAAATTGTGTAATAAAATATTGCAATAATAAATGTTAAAACAGAAGTAAACAAAAATTTATTAATATAAAAGGGCTAAATAAAAGATAACGTTAAGATAAGGGTGTGTTATGAAAAATTGAAATTAAAAAAAAACGCCATTGGCGTAGCTGACATGTGTATGTAATAAAATATTGTAATAATAAATGTTAAAATAAGAGTAAACAAAAGTTTATTAAAATAAAAGATAACGCTAAGATAATGGTGTGTTATGAAAAATTAAAACTAAAAAAAAGGAAAAAAAAACGACATTGGCGTAGCAGATATGGTAATATATATACTACAAACATAAGTATCATTAAAATCATAATATTAAGTGTATAATAAAATATTGTAATAATACATGTTAAACTAGGAGTGAACAAAAATTTATTAAAATAAAAAGGCTAAATATATGATAATGCTAAGATGATGGTGTGTTATGAAAAACTGAAATTAAAAAAAAAGGAAAAAGAAAAAAACCGGCCATTGGCCTACACCATATAGTAAATGTATATATATATAATCCTCTAGCTATCCATAACTAGAAAAAATTCCCAAAGTTATAAAATCTATCTATATATTATAATAAAAGAGAACATTGCAATGTCACGTATCATTCTATCAATGTATTCCTTTTTCATTTTCCTGTATTTTTCCTAATTTAGAACCATTCAATAATAAATTTAATTTATTAAAAATATATATAAATAATCTTTATCTTTCCATCCTAATTTATTTTCTTAAATTAATCACTTCAATTAATCATATTAAAAGCATTTAAACTAATAGTTTACCAATAATTAAAAGTCTAAAACATATATATTGTCTTTAAATTTGAAACATGCATATTATAATTATATTTATTTTGTATAATTAATATCTTAAAACAAATATTTATTTATTAAATATAACATAAAACTTTTAATTAATCATATTAAGTATAAAATGTTGACAGATTAGATACATTTTTCATTCATATATTTCATATGTTTTCAATATAATTATTCTATAAATTATTGGTTTTTAATATTTAAATTAGTTTAATTAGTTTTAATATCTAATTTATAAAAAAAATTATTATTATTACTTATAAGTACCAATTATAACGAATTTAAAATTTGTTTTTATTAATTTTAAAAATATGAATAAGAAATGAATTGTAAAAATATAATAATATATCTTCATATAAATAGTACGCTTAATAATCTAATAATTAAATCAAAAAATAAAAATATTATGTTAAGTTTAACATCACAAATATTATAAATTGTTCTATTAATTTTATATGATAAAAGTTTCAAACATCTTCTTATTTTAAATCTTTATATATAAATACTATGAAAAGAGTAATATACTCAATTTTCGTGAAGCAATGTGTCATCGTCATGAATTGACATGTGTTATTTCTAATTTTTAAAAATCACAAAAACTATTAAAACTATATCTATCCAAATCTATATAATCTATTTTTAAATTCCTATCAAATCAAATTCAATAAAATCTAATACTCTAATGACTTTAAATTATAATATAAATAAAGTTTAAAAAATATTTAAAAATAATTATTATTCATATAAAAAATTAATAGGTCATGATAAATAATAATATCAGTATTATGTAATTTTGCTTAAATAACAAAATATCAAAAGTATCCGTGTAATACGCGGGTAAATAAACTAGTTATTAACAAATCTCCCTCCCTCCCTCCCTCCCTACCAGCCATGGTTGTTCAAGTAAGTAAAAATAGTATAAAAGAAAAAAGTTATATGAACAAAAATCGAAGAACCTACACATCACCATGGATCACTTTTTATGCAATTTGATTCCCCAGATTCAATTAAAAGCTTCAGATGATGCTGATGAAGGGAAGGTGACGATCAAGAAAGAGAATAAACAATGGAAGATCGATTTTCCGGCAAGAAACCGACGACACCATTGTTAGATACCATTAATTTTTTGGTACATATGAAAAACCTCTCCACACAGATCTTACAAAGATATGGAACGAAGTTCATCAGGGGACGGGAGACGGAACCGGAGCAGAGGCGGGAGACGGGAGACGGAAGAAGTTCATTTCGTCGTTTTTTATTTGAACAATCGAGATTTGCTGAAGTTGGGATTGTTGCTCAAGATTTGCTGAATTTTTGTTTGATAGTGATGAAGATGATAAATTTGCTAGCATGAAATGTGTGAGATTTGAGAATCTTATCTTGTGTTTAACTAATTATATTGCCGGAGTTACACACACCAGAGAGAGTGAGAGATATATATTGATTTTTGAGGAATTCTATCTTAATAATTAAGATGAAAAACAAAAATTTGGTTTTGGATTTTTATTATTTTGTTTTATGAAAAAGAAAGTTAATTACCTATTTTTATAATACTCTCAAGGGTAAATTGATCATTTAAAAAAAACCGGTCAAAGGACCAAAACCACAATAAATAACCAACCATAGATACTGAATTTGTAATTTCGACGTGAAAATGACTTGTTTCATAATTTGCTTATAAGCACAGGTACGAAAATTGTAATTTACCCAAGAATAAATTTTAGTTTTAAATTCCTAAATTTAAATCCTAACTTTTAGGTTTGAAAAGATAAATGATAAGAGATTTTCTTAAAACTAAATCTGATTGCTAAAACAATTTCCAAAAGTGTTGTAATCCTAACCATATCCCTATTTTCTTGAAGAGTTTGTTTAAACTCAATTTGAACGGCCGGCTGAGATGAGATGAAATGTAATGCTTAATCCGACGGTAGATTTATCGTTACGGCTTACATGAGTAGATTTTCTCACTGTTACGTCGATAATTAAGATTAATTACGTTACTAATTCTCAGAAAACAACTTCATAAAAAAAACAATGAAACATTTTTATAGATTCGCTAAATGTGATATGTGCACATGCAAATATGCAATTGATGTTTCAAGTGACAAATTGGTAAGTTTATACAAAATTTTCGTATTCACGAGAATAAAATATCGGAATCTTTTAAACAATAATAAAAATTGTATTTTACTTCACAAAAATTCATGCTAATTTGGGAATTCACGTACTGATTACTGAAGTCGTTTCGTTGATAGTAAAACAAATATTTCCAATCCATTTTGCATTGTTTAAACCAATTGCAGGTAGCAAAAGAAAAAAAAACTTCACTTTCGTACTCCTCCCGGGAGACGGTAAAGGAGGAGTACAAGAGTGAATAAGCTATTGATATACACTTATTACATTCACCCCTAAATATTAATGAGTAATAATTGTAATAAAAACTTCATATTGATTTTAGAATTGATAACGTTTATGTAACATAAATTCATCAATAAGGAGATCGATGTAGCCTAGCTTCAAATGTTGATTAATTAATATGAAATTATAGGAGATGAATAGTTAAAAACATATTAAAAAATGTAAAAAAATAATGAGGTTTCAAGTAACGATATATAATTCATCAAAAAAGAAAACATTGGTTGAGATGAAGTCATTGATCGTATGAATTTAAAATATGTCAATTTAAGAATTTTTATGCATAAATAAGAATTTATAATATTTCAAAACAAAAACTTTAAAACCTGTCATTTTTAATTTATGATAAAAGAGTAATAATATATCTAATAAAATATTTAAAAAAAAAACATTATGTATGATCTATACGAATTGTAGTGTATCAAAACATGGATGTGTGAATATAATAAATGGCTATAAATTTATAAATTAGGTATCATTATGAGATTTAATTGTAAAGGTAATGAGAAATTAAACTATTTAATTACCCAAACAGTAATTAATAGAATTGAATATTAGAAATACTTGCACATCATGCATTAGAGATGGTACCTCTTAAATTAAATTCAAAAAAGTTGCAATATATGATTGTACAACATGCATCAAATTCTTGTAATCAACATATGTATGCTTTATAGTACAGTAAAGATAAAAAAATAAATATAAATATAAAAAGTATAAACTAGCTATAAAATCTATGTCAAACATCAAGTTCTGAATCAATAGTCAAACATTAACTATTACAAGTTTGTAATAAACCAGATGTTATAAAACGATTGTAAAAACGAGTCATACTACGGCGTAGGTGTTGAGATTGTTTTGAAAACTAATAATACATCAGATTGGTTTAGCTTCAGTATGCTGTTTGCTATCATAATTATTATCAAATGATCGGTTTTTAAAGTATTTAGATTTGTGTTTTAACTTGTAAAATGATCAAATAATCACTTATTAAACAAATAAGCTACATTTTTTAACTTACGAAAAAGTGTGGTAGGATTAATTATAAACGTAAATAATCACTTATTAATAAATGCTATCCACACAATTTAAACTTTTTAGCCAAAGAAGAAAAGAAGAAGCTTTATTTATAGAAGAAAATTCTAGAAGCCGTTTCCATTTCTGTTATAATCAGTTAGTTGGTTAAATTAGTTTCTTTCATTAGTTAGTTAGTTAGTTTTCTTCTATAAAAGCATTGTAGTCATCTTCCGAATTCATTGAATAAAATTACATCTTCACCTTTTATCTTCTTTGTTAGAATGGTATCAGAGCAGTAAAGATTCTGATTTGATTTCGATTTCATATTCGTTTCTATTAATTTGAATCCATAATCATGGATGCAAATCTTAATCCTCCTAACTCTGGATCATCCGTAAAAAATGATCCAAATCTGTTCCTTATCTCGAATCCATTAAATGGAAACGAGAATTACATGCAATGGAAATACTCTATTCTAATCGCTTTGGGAGCTAAAAAGAAAGCTGAGTTCATCGATGGAACTAAACAACGGCCTGAGAATCAAGGAGCTGAATTGGATGACTGGATCAGCAACGATTGTATGGTGCGTTCATGGCTTCTGAATGCTATATCAAAAGAAATTGTTGGAGCATTCGTTTTCTCTACAACTGCGAGAGAGTTGTGGCTTGATCTTGAAGAACATTTTGGGGAAAGCAATGGCCCTTTGATATATCAACTACAAAGACAAATCGCTTCAATAAATCAAGGTGATTCTTCTTTGTCTAAATACTACACTAAACTCAAACAATTATGGGATCAGTTAAATTGCATAACTGAGTTACCGTCATGTACGTGTGGCTCTGCAAAGGCTTTATTAGATCTGAATTCTTCAAATAGACTGATGCAGTTCCTGATGGGATTAAATGACAATTATGACAGTCTAAGAAATCAGATTCTAGTCTTAGATCCTTTACCCTCTGTACATAAGGCATATTCAATGGCCTTAAGTGTTGAAAAGCAAAGGGAAGTTCAAATTAATTTTTCAACTCCAACTGAAGTCACTGCATTGTTTGCTAAACAATCCACTCATAATTCTGGTAATAAGAAACAATTCCAAAGCAAGGTGAAGTATGATTCAAGGAACAGATCAAGTAGTGATAGATATTGTGATTTCTGCAAAACAAATGGACATACCAAAGATGTATGTTTCAAAATACACGGATATCCTGATTGGTATAAGGAGTTGAAAGACAAAAAGAAACAGAGTCACTCTGCACACTTGGTCAATCAAGAAGACAATCCACTTCAATCATCGGAAGCTGGCCAGAATAATCAAAGTTCAATGGACCTCCTACTGCAGCAATTCACTAATTTCATGAAGTCCAATCAACAAAATGACTGTGCAAATTTCTCACACTTCGGAGACTTTGCAGGTATAAATCTATCCTTATTAAATTCGTTAAGCAGTGATCAATTTTCTAAAAGGAAATGGATTCTTGATACGGGTGCTACTGCCCACATGTGTGCTGAACTATCATATATTGAAAGGACTCATAAGCTTGTTCAACACACCCCTGTGTTTCTACCTGATGGTTCTATTAAGTCAGTTACTCATAAAGGTTCAATTGCATTAAACTCAAAGTTGGTATTGAAAGAGGTCCTACATATACCAGAGTTTAAGTGTAATCTTTTATCAGCTCAAGCTCTATCTGAATCTGCTCAGATTGTCTTCAAATTTTATCCGAAGCACTGTCTTTTACAGGACCTAGCAACTAAGGAAATTCTGGCTGAAGCAAAGGCTATTGGAAGACTTTACATTCTTGATAGTGATAGTGTTGCTAATCTTCTTCCATGTAAGACAAATGTTACAGTTGAAGAATGTAATAATGCTCAGAATAAAGAAGGCTCTTCTATTTGGCATAAAAGACTAGGACATTCTTCCTATGATGTTTTAGCTCATTTAGAGTTCATTTCTGTAAAGAATGATTCAAGAAATGAACCATGTATGCCTTGTCATTTTGCAAAACAGCAGCGATTACCATTCCATAACAGTGAGTCAAGAGCAGATAGTATTTTTAAATTGATTCATGCAGATTTATGGGGACCGTATAAAAGCAAGACTATCACAAACTGTTCCTATTTCCTAACTATAGTTGATGATCACTCAAGAGCTACTTGGACTTTTATGCTGCAGGATAAAAGCCAAACATGTCAAATTCTGTCGAATTTTTTTGCATACACCATCAATCAGTTTGATACAACAGTCAAAATTATCAGAACTGATAATGGTGGAGAATTTATCAATATTAATTGTTCAAAATTGTTCTCTTCACTTGGCATCATACATCAAAGAACAGTACCTTACAGTCCTCAGCAAAATGGAAGAGTTGAAAGGAAGCACCAACACATTTTACAAGTGGCCAGAGCCTTAATGTCTCAATCTCATCTGCCTATACAATTTTGGGGATATTCTATTTTGATGGCTACTTATATCATCAACATTCTTCCAACAAGAATTCTCAATTGGAAGACACCATATGAGCTGCTATATCAAAAAACTCCTTCTTACACAAACTTAAAAGTATTTGGTTGTCTAGCATTTGCTACAAATGTGATACCTCACAAACAAAAGTTTGATTCAAGATCAATCAAATGCTGTTTCATTGGGTATAATCCAGGACAAAAGGCATATAAATTGTTTGATATTACTAACAAGAAGGTTTTCATGGCCAGAGATGTAATCTTCTATGAGGATCACTTTCCTTTTGCAACAAACAAGGATCCTTTACCTGATTTACAACATATTGTTCCTAATCCTATCAATGCAGATTCGGACTTTGATGTTAATTCTGAGGATTTTATACCAAATGCTGATTACAACTCAGATTTGATAGAAGTTGAAGATGAAGAATATGTGAACCAAGAGGAGGCATCTATTTCAGATCCTGTTCACATGACTGAGACTAGTCATACTTCTAGAGTTCGAAGAAAACCTTCATGGCATGATGACTATGTAATGCATTGTACTTCAAACAAAAAAAGAGTTTTCACCTCACCACACATTCCACCTACCTTTCCATATATTCAGTCTTCCTTATTGACTGATCAACATAAAGCTTTCCTTGCCTCTGTTTCTTCTTTACAAGAACCATCATCTTATGTTGAAGCATGTGAACAGCCTGAATGGATTCAAGCAATGGACAAGGAACTTGCAGCATTAGAAGATAACAACACGTGGACTGTTGTGCCATTATTGCCATCTATGAAACCCATTGGCACTAAATGGGTTTATAAAGTCAAGCTGAAACCTGATGGCACTGTGGAAAGATATAAAGCTCGATTGGTGGCAAAAGGATACAATCAAAGATTTGGGATTGATTATCTAGATAGTTTTTCACCAGTGGCTAAGGTTGTTACTATACGGATTCTTCTCTCATTATCCACTTCTAACAATTGGTTTTTACACCAATTAGATATTAATAATGCTTTTTTGCATGGCTATTTGGAAGAGGAAGTCTATCTTAATCCACCGTTGGGTTATGAAAAGGCAGGAAAAGGAGAAGTATGCAAATTGAATAAGTCCTTATATGGACTTAAACAGGCTAGCAGACAGTGGCATATTGAATTCTGTGAAAGACTATTGAACTTTGGTTTTTCTCAATCCGCACATGATCATTGCTTATTCATCAAAGGAGAAGGTGAAGGTTTCATTGCCTTAGTAGTCTACGTAGATGATGTGCTAATTACAGGACCAAATGAAGAATGCATCAAAGAAGTAAAAGAAATGCTGCACAAAGCTTTTACAATCAAAGATTTAGGACAAGCAAGCTACTTCCTTGGAGTTGAACTACTTAAGACAGAAGAAGGCCTCTATGTGAATCAAAGAAAATATGTACTAGACATCATTTCTGAAGCAGGATTGACAGGAGTTAAACCAGTTCCTACACCAGTTCTTAAAAATGTTCAACTGTCATCAGAACAAGGAAGTAAACTTAAAGATCCAGAGATGTATAGAAGATTGGTGGGACGATTGTTGTACTTAAATTTTACAAGGCCAGATATAAGCTATGCAGTTCAACAGTTAAGCCAATTTCTACATTGTCCTACAGAAATCCATTGGAAGGCTGCTATACATGTCTTGAAGTATTTGAAGGGATGTCCATCAAAAGGAATTTTCTTTGCAAAAGATTCTTCACCCACAACAATTACAGCATATAGTGACTCTGATTGGGGAGCTTGTGAGGACACAAGAAGGTCTTTGACAGGATATTGTATATATTTGGGTTCTTCCATCATTTCATGGAAAACAAAGAAGCAAAAGACAGTCTCTAGATCATCTTGTGAAGCTGAGTATAGAAGTTTAGCAGCAACAGTGTGTAAACTTCTCTGGATCAGCTATATACTCAGAGATTTAAAAGTAAAGTTCAGAATTCCAGTGACATTATGGTGTGATAATAAATCAGCCATACATATCACTAAGAACCCAATATTTCACGAAAGAACGAAGCATCTAGACATTGACTGTCATTTAGTTCGTGATCAATTTAAGGTTGGATTTGTTGTTCCTAAACATATTCCAACAAATCAGCAAATTGCTGATATTTTTACAAAAGGATTATTCGGTCCACAGTTTCAACTTCTTCTATCCAAGATGAATCTTCGTGATATCCACCAAGTTACATCTTGAGGGGAGAATTTTAGCCAAAGAAGAAAAGAAGAAGCTTTATTTATAGAAGAAAATTCTAGAAGCCGTTTCCATTTCTGTTATAATCAGTTAGTTGGTTAAATTAGTTTCTTTCATTAGTTAGTTAGTTAGTTTTCTTCTATAAAAGCATTGTAGTCATCTTCCGAATTCATTGAATAAAATTACATCTTCACCTTTTATCTTCTTTGTTAGAAAAACTAATTATTTATTTGATTGTAACGTAATAATCTAATAATTTTCATTATAACGCAAAACCATTAGCCATCTAATTAAAAAGCATAAGAAGTTAATTGGTAAAAACCAATTTTATTCATTTCTATATAGTGACAACGAATCCATGATAAAAGTGTATTGATCAAATTCAATACAACATATACAATTTTGTTGACCTCTAATTAATATAAATTGAATTGAAATACAATTCCCATGTATATGCAATAACCTAACAAAATTTTTTTATCGAGAAACTATCGTATTCCTAAACTACTTCTTTACCCCAAGACTTGCTTTCTCCACCTAAATTCAACTTGCCTCCGAACGGGAGTCGAATCTGTAACCTCTCACTTACATAACACATTGGTACCGCTAGGCCAAAAGGCCCTTGGTAATAACTTTTAACATTATCGAAGAAATATTAAAGAATTCTTTCCATCAGAAATTCAAAGAATTAAATGAACATGCAAGTAATATTAAACCCAAAAAAATTCATGGTTAAATTAAACGAATGTACCGTCAAACTCTACAATTATTATCCAGTTGAGTCAGATAGATAGATGAGAATTGAATTTAATAAACAAAACTTCAATTCAGTTCACATTTTCTTCAAGAATTTCTGGCATTTTATCGTACCCGGAAAATCAAGAAACTTGCATTGAACAAGGTTGAATCTTTCGACTTCTGTCATCACACTGAACCCAAACGATTGAGTCCAAGTATCAACCATCTCAGGAACAGCCGGCAAAACAAGTCTTTCCACCCCCAACTCTCCCAATCTCCTTTCGATCTCCTCCATCAATATCCGGCACATTCCTGATCTTCGGTACCGGAATCTTGTGGCCACAAGCGGAAGCTCTGCCGCTTTACACCCATGAATTCGCAGCGTAAACACTGTTATCACCTCATCATCTCTCTCTAAAACCGCTGTGAAGAACCCTTTTAAGTTAGACTTTTTCGAAGATCTACTAAAGATGACATCTTCTACCAAATCACCATCAGACCACAGATGTTTTATGGGTTCAAAACACTCGTGCATCACGTCTAAGGCGAGGTTTAGTTTGCTGTAAGTTTCTGTACATTTGTTTGTGACCTTCAGTAAACTCCAACTGAGATTATCCACCGTTAATGGAATCGATTTTCCAGAAATCCGCATCAGGCCCGAATATATTTGTTCACAGTTCTTAGAACAAAACCATTTAACGCAATCAGAAGAAACTGAAACCCCTTTTTTTCTCAGGCAATCAATGTGGAAATTGTGCTCGCATTGTGCACACTTAATTTGGCCATGATCATGACTACCTTCCTTTGTGAATTTACTAACATGACCTTGATCAACACAAATCCTGCAACAGCAAGAAGGGCAGAACCAGTAATCTGACTCAGGAACTCCATTCAATCCAATGCAAGAGGAATGGAAAGAAGATGTACAAGAATCACATAACAATAAATAGCCCACTTCATTGCAAAACGAGCAGAATTCGTCATGGCCCGTCATCCGATCAGATGATTTCATCGGTTTATCGATTACAAACGCTTGGTTTTCTTGTTTTAATTGATTTTGACAACATAAAAGAGACCTCCCATCATCTAGAAATATGTTGGCTGCTGGTCTACGATATGTACTTCCAGCATGAGCCTCGAATTTACTTAACAAAAAGAAGACGCCACAGCAATCACATTGAATTCCGTTGTCGTAAACCCGTCCTTGTGCCAAAGCTCTACCGTCCTTTTTACTACGATAGACCACTCTCGAACCCGGCAACACGATTTCCCTTTCGATTAGCAATGACATAACATTCCTTCCACGGGTAGACGGAGCCTTCCCTTTTCGTATACTCTTCTTGGGCTTAAGATCATGATCATTCATTTTCCTGCTGGATTCCATCATTATTCTCTTAACTTGACGGAGCTGTTTCTTCGGTCGTTCACTCTCATTCTTGTCATCTTCAATGACTTCTCTTTGTTGATTGAAATATAAGGATTCAACATCTTGAATCCGAATCCTTTTCTTGGGCCGATCAGTACTCGAAAAGTCATCGTTCTTCTTCAATTCCTCACTCCGTTCAGGATATTCACCATTAATCTTGGGACTACTCAAATCAGGTTCATTCTTATCGTGATCTTCTTTTCGGTCGATGAGAATTTCATTGGCTGATTCGATTGAACTATCTTTCTTCTTCAATTCCTCGCTACATTTCGTATATCTGCCATTAATCTTGGAACTACTCAAATCAACTTCATGATTCTCAAGATCTTGTTTTTTTTGGTCGATTAGAACTTGACAGGCTGTTCGGAGTGAAAAATACGTTTTACCCGCCGGAGAACGGTACCGGAGTTCTCTACGGCCGGGTTTCTTAAATATGTAAAAGAAAGACCAACCGATTGCAGAGAGATGGTTTTTCGCTTTCAATATCAAATCTTTGATATCGGGATTCTTGATTCTGCCTAACTGAACGCCACAAGAATAGTATTTCACTATGGCTTCTGGGTTGTACTCTGGTTGATAGTCAACCTCCATTGAAACAAAAACTGAAGACGAATGGGGAGGGTCGAGGATAGCCATATAGGAGACGTATATTATTAGGGTTTATGGATATTCGGTGAAACTTTAATATTGGCCCATAAACTTTAATAACGTCCATATCAAGACCCTGAATTTTCGAATAAGTAACATAAATTACCTTTTATTTTCTTTGGCCAAACTTTCTGAGTTTCTGATTCAAATATGTTAGTTGTCGTTACGATTAATTGAAATTGATGTTTTAATTTATAAAGTGTTGTATTTTAGTTTAATTTCATGTTTGAACTAATAATTTGTTAACTAGTAAATTAATAATGACGTTTATACAAATCACATGCTATATATATTGTTTTTAAAACAAACCACAAATTTGCTTTGATCTTTTAAAATGGAAGATCTAGTATTAATAATAAACAAATCAGAAGAAATATTTGAATTGCCTTTCCATGTTTAATATATATGGAGCAATATTCTTGAAATTTGAGGGACGTAAAATGGATATATAATTATTTGAAAGTGAATCAATGATGAAATATATTTGATATTAAACTTATACTAAAGTTACCATAAGATTTCACAATGATATGTCTTGTAAAAGAGAATTTTATATTGATTATGATCAAAATACATATATTTGACAAATTATACTAATTCATTTTGGTAACTAGTTATTTGTTGGTGAAAAGAAAATACATTACACTATGCATCTATTTATAGTTTGTATGTATTTAAAACTTTTTAAATAGGTTTATATATAGTTTGAATTTCAGATCTAAAATTATATTTGATTGTTTATTTGCATTCGAAGTTAAGAAGCTGGTACATCAGAAATTCTATCTTAATTGTAAGAAGGAAAGAGTATTCTAAATCAAATTAAAACCTTTTAATTTCAATTTTTGATGTCATATTTTAATTGCAGACGTACATTTCAAACTTCAGACATTTAAACTTAAAAAGAGGTACAAACAACACATTGGTATTGTATTTACGAGTGTTTGCTACATTATTACTTCAAACTATGGATCATCGTCAACTTTAATGAGCTTCAATGCGAGAGTGTATTTGCATTTCTTTAACCTGAAATATACATTGCATTCTTAAGCATATTGAGCATTACGGCCTGATTATTATCTAACGTGCTTAATAGACAGCAATCATGTATTACGATTGTTTTAGGTATATGTGAGGAATAACTGAGTACGTACACATACGATATGGGATTTGCGCACATCTTTATGTATTAAGGTTGTTTTAGGTATATCAAAGGATGATTGATGGCTTACAATGTGCATTAAGTTAGAGTCTTGGCTTTGGCGTTTGCTGCAAATGACACATTGAGTAGCTTTTAATCCTTAGACGCTATAACACCATCATCTGTCAATTTAAGTGATTGTATGTCTTAATTAGCAATTTGTATTAATTAACTTTTTATTCACAATTGTCTTATTTTGAGATATCTTTGTCATTACAATTTTTTATGTAACATTTGAATTATTGAATAGCACTATAACTTTTCTCTTAACCATATATACTTATGTGTATTTTATTTTTCTATGAGTCAAATACTGTTCATTTCATTCACTAATACAATGCAAACACCTTTGTTTGCCAACATAATAAAAAACAAACATAAATTATCAATAAATAAAATAAAGTAGGATCAAAACCATAAAAATTACCATAGTGAGTAACACGCTAAAGTAGGGTCAAATCAAAAATAAAAAAATTGGGTATTAGAAGGAAATTTTCATCTTAGAATTCCTGAGAAGACTGCATAGTCAAGTTATGTATAATGCTTAAGGAAATGAATGATTTTTAAAAGAGTGATCTTACCACCAAAAGAAGTGACAAAAACATAGTTTTCTGTCCGTCAATACATTTCTAATATTTATTTTTTAATTATTAAATATGATGTTTTTCTTCTGCCTTTAAAGATAGCGACATCGAAATACATAATAGGGGATTCTTGAACTAAAAATCAGTCTAATGATGAACTAAAGTGAAGACGCGATATTTGTCTTTATTTCAGAACTAAGAAAGCAGATTTCTTTTGAATGAAATCAAAGCATACAAGAAGCCGCTTGGAGAACACATTTTTGTTTTTTTTTTTTTTTAATTTGAAAGGAAGCTAGTGCTCTTTAAGGGGAAGGTCTTGGACTTGTTGTCGAACAAGATGAAAGGCTTTACTCCTTTTTAGTAATGGTCTTACTTTATAAAGAAGACTTTTTGAATAAACTATGAAGGTTTGAAATCAATGAATAGGTTCCTAAAATGAATCTGGGTTATTTGTGCGGGGGAGGGGGGAGGGGAGGGATTATGTAAAAGTGAGCTGCTATCCTAGTCGAAAGTTGAAGCAAAGACATGATCCATGGTAAAGAAGTAGACACAAGGGCGGATCTACCTGTTGCAAAGAGGGGGGAGGGGGGAGGGGGCTGGGCCCTCTATGATTTGTCAAATAGCCTTCTACTAGTCCATATAAAAATTTTGAGGCCCTCAATAAAAGTATTATCAGGCCCCCAATATATTTAGAAATTAGAAGCCCAAAAAGAAAATTTCCATAACCCTCCTCCCTCCAGCCTGCTCACGCTTGTACCTGGACGTCGTTCCCTGCAGCCGCCGATTGCTCTTGCTCTTTCTTCGCCTGCACTCCTGCAGCCTGGACATCGTTCACTCTCAGAGTCTCAGGGGTGGCGCCGATTGCTCTTCCTTCTGCTGCCGCCCGCCGATTGCTCTTTCTTCTGCTGCCGCAACGCCTGCTCTTTCTTCTGCCGCGGTGCCGCCGATTGCGCCCTGTGTACGTCCGCCCCTGTCTCAATTCTCAAACCTTCTAATTATTGTTTGTCAAATTGTTGATTGTTGATATATTAATTTGGAACTATGTCATCATTTTATCACAACTATAGCCCACAGTGGTGCATCTAGCCTCTGCAAAGCTAAACATGTAGTTGTATACTTGTTTATTATTTGGAAACATTTTGTGGTATTGTTGTGCGGTTGAAGTTATATGTCCTTTAATCAGACATCTTTGTTGTTTGGTATGGTTTCCTTTCAATTTCAACACAGTGTTTTATAGTTTTGACTTTTTATATGGGGGAATTTTTCTCTTTATATAATTTATGTTTTAACCAGGAAGTGAGGGACATACATTAGAGGAATCCAAGTCTATTAATCTTTTACTAAGTGCGTTGGGGAAGTGCATAAATGCTCTTGCAGAAATAGCCCTCATGTACCTTTAGAGATTCTAAGCTGACAAGGCTGCTTAAAGATTCATTTGGAGGCAAGTTTTCTAGAATATGTCAATATGAGAATATTGTTTCTGTTTTTCTTTTTATTTTTTTAATATAGGAACCTATAGTTAATTGAGTATTATTGTTTATTATATATATATGCATAATCATGGTGCATGCTAACCATCAATGACAGAACCAAAAAAAAAGCAAATTTTTATTTGGAAAGCAGCCTGATGATGGGGTGAAAGTTCTTTAGTTTATGATTTGATACTAAAAATTTTGAATACCTTAAATAACTACATAATTGGATGGGTGACTGCACTTGCTAGCCCCTCTCTGGAACACATTTCAGGCTTTAAAGGATTTTGTCACATTACATTTTGTAATGATTTTGTATTGTTTTACTACTCTATTTGCAGGCACTACAAGTACTTCATCAGTCATAACTATCGACCCATCTCCACGTATCGTTCAACCATTTTTATGTTTAAGGTAAGTTTTTTTTTTTTTTTTGCCCCCAATGATATAAATTTCTAGATCCGCCACTGAGTAGACATGGTACGAATGAGATTGAAAATGAGCTCTTCCGTTATTAGGGTGCATTATAACGAAGTCTGTGACTATGTTTTCGTTGGTTGATGTTACGTATTGCATACTTGTTATATTTGTCTATATAGTATTAGTTCTAGAAAAACTTCAAGTATCTATGAATTAATTCTAAGAAAGCTGTTGTTCACGTTAATAATCAAGATTGTTGATATAGTTGCTATTCTTTGTTTTCTTTTGTCTTGATTGGATTTGTGTACAACGTATCGTTCTGTGGGTACAAAATCGAAAAGAATGTACTGGATGGATGCTCGATCATTAGGAAGGAAAGACACTTTCAGTGGCAGAAACAAGGAGACACTGTTTGTGATCCATGGGATTCTGATCGGAAAACCGTATCCAATCTCAATGGCTAGGTCTGTGTGCGCTCTTTGGACTTTTCATACCCAGTGAACGGCAACATTTCAGTTAGACATGACAATAGGACATGACGTGTATATCGTTTCCCAACCCTATTCCCACTTCTTAATCCTCACTCTCTTCCCCTGTCCCTTTCCTATCAGGGAATGAGTTTATATCACTATCACCATTCCCATCCGATCAGGGACTGGGGATCCCATCGAGGAATCAGATTTTTCAACCTCCTAAAAGATTATTAAGTTTCAACTATAAACAGGTAATTTATTAGAAAAAGATATGTAAATATATTTTGAAACAAATCAACTTAAACATATTTGATTTATTTATATATATAATCTATATATATATATATATATATATATATATATATATATATATATATATATATATATATATATATATATATATATATATATATATATAATAATAAAAGAGAACATCAAATGCATACGTGGCGCTTCCACGTTACACCACAAAAGATAAATACAAGTTTTTATTTTTAAAATAAAAGATAAATACCACTTATTATTATAAAAAATAATAGATAAATGCAATTTATTATTTTAAAAGGATAAATGCTCTATATTATTTTTTTAATAATAAAAAATAAATACAAATATTATTTTTAAAAAGATAAATACAATTTATTATTTTAAAAGGATAAGTGCTCTATATTATTTTTTTAATAATAAAAAATAAATACAAAGATTATTTTTAAAAAGATAAATACACTATATACAAACTGAATCTAAATTTTTATCAATTAAAATTTATTAAATCAAGATAAATACACTATATACAAACTGAATCTAAATTTTTATCAATTAAAGTTTATTAATAAAATATATAAGTAGTATGTTATATATAAAGTGAAATCTCAATTTTTATCAATTAAAATTTATTAAATTAGAAATAAAATTTTATTCACGTATTTACGTGGGACATAAACTAGTTTATAATTTATATTGAAGATTCTTCATTCCCATCCTCATCTCTGGTCAACTCGAGATTTCTTGGTCAAATCGGATTTGAATGGATTTTTATGACGATCCTAATTATATATATATATATATATATATATATATATATATATATATATATATATATATATATATATATATATATATATATATATATATATATATATATTGCCGACGGAGCAGTGAGAAAAATGCTCACGTGACACAATATTATTGGTAGAAATTCCTATTTTTAAGGCTGATTTGACACAATATGATTGGTTAAAATTGAGAAAATTAAGGTTGCTGATTTGACGCAATATAATTTGTTAAAATTCAGAAAATAATGGGATAACATCAACAATCTTATCAAACTAACAAACTTGCATAAAATAATGGGATATATTTACATATACAAATTACAATTAAACATTAATTATTCAAAATTATTATTTTTATAGTTTTATAAAATAGATATGAATAGTTGACTATTCTAAATTTTTCATCTATAATATATATATATATATATATATATATATATATATATATATATATATATATATATTAATTAATTAATATAGATTACAATTTTAGTTTATAGATAAAACAATAGGATATGTCATTTGCCATTTAAATTATTCAATGTGATTTTATTAAGATACATTAAATTTTTTTATAATAACTGCTTTTGTTTGATAACATTTTATTAATTGGTTTGAATAATTTGTTATTATAAAATTATGTTAGACGATATTGTAATTTAGTAATACTTTGCAAATACGTGTTTGTATATTAGGGGACGTTTGGTTGACAGATTTTTTCTCTGGGATTTGCATTTTCTTAAAGGATTTGCATTACGCAACATTTGCATTTGTCAGGATTTTGTCAAATAATTTGCATTATCTTATAGAAAAAATTTGCTAATCTGAAAAATGCAAGGTAACTGGGATTTAAAATTTAGGGGGGAGGCTGAGATTTTAAATAACAAAGAAGTGAGGGATTTGAGAAATCCTAGGATTTTAAATCCGTCCTGAAATTTGCGAACCAAACACAAGATTTTAAATGCAAATCCCAATGAATCCCAGGAAATCCGCGAACCAAACGCACCCTTAGGTAGCGTTTGGTTCACAGGATTTTGATATACCAGGATTTAAATATGACAGAATTTGAAAATGACAGGATTCAAATGTGAGAGGATTTGAATCATGTCATGTGTTTGGTTTGCAGGATTTCAAATTAAATTATTTAGTAAATTCTTGTTTATTTGCAAATGTATCAAACGATATGGGTAAAGCAGGCAGGTTTACAAAAAGTAAGGTAAGATATGTTAAAATGTGGGTAAGGTGACGATAGGTAGGGGTAGGGTGGTAGGTAGAGGGGTGGCTGGGATGGGTAAGGTGTGGTGGGATGTGAAGGGGTAGTGCGGGGTGAGTGCGTATAGGTAGATTTGGGTAAGGTAGGATGGGTAGGTAACAGTGGGGTGGGTAAGGTTAGGTGAGAAATGGTAGTATAGGGTGGGTATGTATATGTAAATATAGGTGAGATAGGATGAGTGAAAGTAAGATACGATGTCTTGTTAGGTCGGGGTGGGGATGGGTAGGGTGGGTAGGTATGGTAGTTAGGGGCAGGGTGGTAGCTACGATAAAGTATGGTACAAATGGATTGGTGTATGTAAGTAATGTTAGATTGTTATCATTGTTTGGTAGATGTAGTTAGGGTAGGATGGGGTGTGGGTGGGATGGGGTAGATGTTGGTAGGGTAGGGTAGGATCCACAGGTATAGGTAGGTGGTGGTTAGGTTGAGAATAATAGTAATATTGTCATTTGGTTTGGATTTCGAAATGTAAAGATATGAGATTTTGAAATAATAAGGGGTAGGGAAAAATTCTAAAATCTTAAAATGAAGGATTGTGAAATGCTAAAGGAAAATGAAATCCCTCTATTTTTTTTTTGTCAAACATGATAAGAAAGGGATTTTCAAATGAAAATCCCACCAGTTTCTCTGAAATCCTGCAAACCAAACGCCACCTTAGTTGATGGAAAAATGATGAGTTTTCATTTTATTGTAAATTATTTTTTTTTCTATATACTTCATTCTTATATATGATTTTTTTTTAACTAAAATCAGTTTTTTGATCAACTCACATGTATTAAACTAGATATGTATAGACTTCAAATATAATTATGTGTAATAATTAATATTAATGATTAATATAAGTAACATTTTTTTCACAAACAATGTACAGTTTTCTTAAAAAAAACAAACTTTTGTTGTGTCATCAATCATGCCCGTCTTTTAGGGCGTGCGAGAAGGTCGACCGCACAGGGCCTCCGATTTTGTAGGGTCTCATATTCGTAAAAATGATCGGAGTATCAAACGAAGTACTTTGAATATTAAGTTTTCATTAATCATTATTTCGTTTTAAGCATATTATATACCATTTTAGAAGTCTACTTGAATATACAAACACAAAACTTGTCGTTCACGACCTCTAATTTATATATTAAAACTCAGTTGCAAAATGAGTAATCTACTATTTAAATTTTTCGTAATCAATGGCCTATATCGTATGCATGTGTACAGGCCTACAAAATCCATGGGACGACCCTGTCATCAATTAATTATTAATACCAATGAGGTTTAGCCCATTTGGTATGAGAGGTTACGTGTAAGTGTCGGATCACGGCTTCGACTCCCGTCGGAGACAAATTGGAATTTAGGCAGTGAAAGTAACTTCTGAAGTCCCCATTTGAGACAAAAGGGTAGTTTAGGAATAGAAGTAGATTAATTTGTCGTTCATAAATTAATTATAAACATTAATTTCATCACACATCATCCGAGCAACGCACGGATATTCAGCTAGTTTGAGTAGTTAAGGAAGGAAATCGACCAAAATAAGTTCAGGATGATACCAGTTTGATTCGGTTTATACCCAAATATTGCAAACCGGACCAACGAGACCTAACTAAACTATTTGGACCGGTTTGCTTTCTCACCCTGGTTTTTTCATTTCTATAATCTTCAATCTTCATCCTCACGGACCTCACTCAAGTCTCAAAAGGTTTTCTTCTTCCTCGCGAGTACCAGGGGCCTTCTTCTCTCATCGACAGGCAGCCAGTACGATCTCTCTCTCTCTCTCTCTGTCTCTCTCTCTCGATTCGTTCTATATCGTCTTTGTTCTCTTTCTCAATCACACACACATAGCGTCTAATAACATCAACAGATTGAGTGTGTTATTGTTATTTTTTTTTCCCATCAATTTAGGGATTTTCAGAAGGAAGCAATTTTAACTTCTTTGAGCTCAATAGCTAATGGGATCGTTTCAAATTCATTTATTTCGTAGATCTGTTAACTAGTGGATATATATATATATATAGAATATGGTTTAGTACCTAAAAAATGCAGAGTACCGTGAGTATCTGTGAACACACGGGTTTAAGATGTGAACATGCTCCGAAAAAAAATTTTTTTTGTAATTTTTTTTCATGTTAATTTAGATTCAAATAATATAAGTCTATTCGTAAAAGATTACACACATTCATACTTTCTAGCCTCTTAAAAGTCATGTGAACGTCAAAAAATTCGTGTGAACATGCTTAGCTGTGAACATACGTTCACAACAGTGCAGTTCATGTGAACTTGCACGTTTCACATAGTTCTAGTGTGTGTTTAGGTGTGATTTTTTTCAAGTAGTCTTGTATTATTAATTTAAACTTGGTTATGAAAAAAAATTTCAAAAAAAATGATTTTAAGCGAGGTACCTCCGGTACTCCGCAAAACTAGTGGTACTCATTTGAACCCAAATCTTTTTATATATATTTATATATAAAAAGATTTGGGTTCAAATGAGTACCACTAGTTTTGCGGAGTACCGGAGGTACCTCGCTTAAAACCATTTTTTTTGAAATTTTTTTTCATAACCAAGTTTAAATTAATAATACAAGACTACTTGAAAAAAATCACACCTAAACACACACTAGAACTATGTGAAACTGTTGTGAACGTGTGTTCACAACTAAGCATATTCACATGAATTTTTTCACGTTCACGTGACTTTTAAGATGATAGAAAGTGTAAATGTATATAATTTTTTACGAATAACCTTATATTATTTGTATCTAAATGAATATGAAAAAAAATTCAAAAAAAAAACTTTTTTTCGGAGCAAGTTCACATCTGAAACCCGTGTGTTCACAGGTACTCACGGTACTCTGCATTTTTTAGGTACTCACACGAACCATATTCTATATATATATATATATATATATATATATATATATATATATATATATATATATATATATATATATATATATATATATATATATATATATATATATATATAGTTATATAGTTATTGAGCTTCTTCGCAATGATTAATGAGAATTTATCTCTGTTGCTGCTATTTCAAGCAGTCAAAACATTACCTGACTGCTAATTAACTTACGCAAGATTACTGTTGGAAGTACTTGGAACCCAAGGATATAGTAAGGTTAATCTGTAATATTCACGGGATATATATTGCGTTTGTGATTTAAGGGTATCTATTGGAATTTGCCATTTGTGTCTAAGTGCTAAGTGGCTTGTAGTGCGAATTGAAAAAAGAAGAAGCTAATTTCCAAACATCCACATATTATGTTGACCTGCCTCCTCATTCTATTTGGGAATGGATTGATCAGTGTGCAGTTAGTTTTGAATATCGTGATTGATATGGTGAGCTCCTAACTAGTTTGTTAACACATTCAGATCATTTTCATTGGATCAATGGTACTTGTTTAATGGAATCAGCACATTTTGTTTGATGATTCCTCTCCTCTTGCTCTTCAATGAAATACTAGAATACGTGCTTGGAGTTTTTATTTTGACTGTTTCCTTCCTTGGTTACTATCATATGTTTTTGGGTTGTACTCATATTTATTACCAATTATCTTATAGGTGGCAGATAATAAGGATTAAACAGTCAGCAATGTCAAGGGTCACAAATTTGTTGCAAAAGGGTATAAGGGCTTTGCATGAATTAGAATTGCTTAAAGTCTTGCAATCTGAGATTAAATATGAGTTATCAAATGATCTTTACAAGGTACTATTTTTACTTCAGTTTATATTTATACACATAATAAACTAGTAATATGCAATGCACTGATTTGAATATACAATAATTTCTAGAAAATGCACTTGTCGATTTGGCATAAAGCATTGCACTCTTTTAACCACCTTCTTTCAATACTTTTGAAAATCGTTGATTCTTGATTGATTGTAGATTATAGATTGTGATATACTTGGTCATATAATCATACATAACAACATTATTGTAAATTTCAAGCTTGTAAAAAGTTGATATATATATATATATATATATATATGTGTGTGTGTGTGTGTGTGTGTGTGTGTGTGTGTGTGTGTGTGTGTATGTGTGTGTTAGGTTCTATGCCATATTCCTCTGAATGATGTGTGCCTCCATAGCACCATGCCAACAAATGCACAATGCTTATATGCATATGTGCACACGAAGAGCTAAATTTAGGAATGAATCAGTTTAAAGAGTGCTTACCATTAGTGAACTTGTAGAAATCTTTAACTAACTAATGGTATGCTTGCGCAATATCTGTAATTGTCATGTGGGGTGTCATGCATGCAGAAGTGGTTCTGTTCAAGATGGAAACTAATTAATGCTATCATTCCTAAATCCTAATCATGGATGTGAGTTCAGAATGAAAGAGGATCCTTAGGAGATTTTTTGATGGACTGGGATTCACCACATTCCAATGACGTAATTTTGCGTAAAGAGTGCGAGTCTGGTGAGGAGCTTGCTATTTCAGCATTGCTAGGTGAGGAAACCTTTCGAGGAGATGACTGTTTTCATAAGGAGGCGGAAATGAAAGTGTGCATCAAGAAGACTGGATTGAGTTCTATACTGCAATTTGATTGTAAAGTTTTAGATGAAGGCAGAGATAGAATTGATTTTCATATTGAAAATGCCTATTATCTGAAGTCACATACTGATTTTGGTTCTTCGGTCTACAGAGGTCCCCTATTCAGGTACATTTTGTTGCTTTATGCAAAAATTCACCAAATTTTATATGTTTTATAATGCAAAAAGAATATAACCAACATTAGGCTGTCACTTTTTTTTTCAATGACATGCTTGAAAAATAAATTATAAATCACATGCAAATTCTCATCAATTGCATCATGCTTGTGTATTCTTATAAAAAACGTAAATCATCTATAGTGGTTTGGACATTAAGATTCTCTCTTTAGATTGTTCTTTCGGTCTTTAATTCTTTATCCTAAATTGACTTGTATGTTAGTTTTTTCTATTAGATTAGACAAATGATAAATGTAACTGATATTGACTCATGATTGTGAATGCATAATCTTGCATTGAAAAACTATGGAGGTATAGTAACAGTTTTATCTATGTTTTCTTTTGTTATTTATTGTTTCACATATGTGCAACTGCCAGCATTGTATATAAACAACAGTTGATTTTACATGAACAAGAAATCTTTGAAGGAGTTTCTCTTGCTATTGTCTCTTACCATCCGCATCTTTGCTTTAACTCCTGTGCCACCATTTTACTTTTCTCACTCCTTTGATCATGGATGTAGTCACTGTACGAAATGAATGTGTCTGTTATGTTAGCAACAGTTACTTTGTGCATTCGAGTCACTGACCGATTTTCAGCCTCAAATTGTGCATTGTTACCATGTTTTGGTAGTCTGAATCACGACATCATTTCTTTGCACCTGAATCCATCAATGATGCCTCAAATATTAAGTAGCTAGTAAGGTTTTGTTGTTGTGCTTCTTTCAAACTCTTAAAACCATGCTTCCTGTGCATACAAAGAAGGCATTGACAGAGTGTGATTTCCCTCTATCGTTATGTGTTAAACAGTCACATGTGAAAAGCAATACCATTTGTATATTCATAGGCTACTATGTTTTTGTGATTTTGTCAATTGTGCAATCATTATATCAGGTCCATTCGTGGCATGTATGACGAGATTACTAGTATGGACTAAAAAACCTGAAGAATTGAGATTTTAGAATGCCACACATGACACCCCTCTCACAAGAAAGAAATTCCTCTTCATATTACTCGGTTCCTAGAATAATCAGTCCAGTTTTGGCTCTCCATAGGATTGTTTTGCATACAACAAAGGAATACTGCTGTTACTACTTGAGAAAAAACTAAGCATAATAGACTTGTCACATGGTTCAAGATTATTGAAGAATGTGAACCATACAATTCAATGAGATTTAATTAATCGAGTATATGCTTTAGTTTTTTCACTCATAAAACGTCTAGAATAACCTTCAAGTCTTCAACAATGGCCAAATAAGGAATCTTCTGATCTAAATAAATACATTCGTTATTTTTCATGATGACAACCGACAAGTATGTACTTGTTACATAACACATTCTGCGTGGACTTAAACCTGTTTATCCCAATTTCTCAAAGTATAATTGTTTTCCTGAAAGCTAAGTCAAGTATAATGGTTAAAGTTTTAATATGTTGTCTTAAGTAAATTTTCCTGTGTTTTTTCTGGATTAAGATCCAAAGTTGGTTTAATTTAATGGACCAATTTAATATGTATCCCTCAGCTTGCAAAAGTCCTTATTTGTTGCAGGAACTTGGACCCTGCTTTGCAACAAGAGCTGAAGCAGTATTTAATCTCCAGAGGAATAGGAAAAAGCCTTACCAGCTTCCTCCTCTTCCACCTACATAAAAAAGAGCAAAATCAATACATAAGTTGGTTGCAGAAATTGGAAGCCATGGTGGCACAAAACTGACTATTGTGGTCAACCTGTCACTAAAACTGCATCGTGGTAAGAAAACATGCGACTTCATGAGATTTCTGCATGCATTTCTACATTGATATAATGAGATAGTAATGTGACATGGTCTTCAACTAAAAGTGTTGTAATGGTTCAGGTCAATGACAAATTTCTGTAAGCATCTGGGTTATGTTTAGGTGTTTTTTTTAATTGGTAGGGGTCGAATGCACAGAACTTAAAATTTTGCTAAATCATACAATGGGTTAAGCAGGTAAATATTTGTGCAACAAATTGTGATACAGTGATGATGTGATTCAGTCAAGCTATCGATTCATCATCTTCTTCACTCAATTCCTTTGTTAATCATTATTAACAGGGATAGAGAATGGTTGAAATTGTATTTCATTGATTCAAAAAGAAAGATTACAATGCTATTTATAGAGAAAAGCTACCCAACTAACTAACTTTATAACTGAAAATAACTAACTTAACTAACTATCACAACATAAATAACTTCTTATGCTAAAATGCTCCCCTCAAGATGAATCATTATGAATATCTCGAAGATTCATCTTGGATAGAAGAAACTGAAAATGTGGCCCAAATAATCCTTTTGTGAAGATGTCTGCAATCTGTTCTTTCGTTGGGATATGTTGTGGTAGCACGAAACCAAGCTTGAATTGATCTCTGACAAGGTGACAATCAATGTCAAGGTGCTTTGTGCGTTCATGAAATATAGGATTCTTCGTAATGTGTATTGCTGACTTGTTGTCACACCACAGAGCTACTGGAATTTTGAATTTTACTTTGAAATCTCTCAGAATGTAACTTATCCAAAGGAGTTCACATACTGTTGATGCAAGACTTCTGTATTCAGCTTCACAAGATGATCTCGAAACTGTTTTCTGCTTCTTTGTTTTCCAGGAGATGAGAGAAGATCCTAAGAAAATGCAGAAACCTGTCAATGACCTTCTTGTATCTTTGCAAGTAGCCCAGTCAGAGTCACTATAGGCTGTTATGTTCATAAGTGAAGAATCCTTTGAGAAAAAAATTCCTTTAGAAGGACATCCTTTCAAGTACTTTAGAACATGTAATGCAGCCTTCCAGTGAATTTCAGTTGGATCATGTAAGAATTGACTCAACTGTTGTACAGCATAGCTAATATCAGGTCTTGTAAAATTCAAGTATAGCAATCTTCCCACCAGCCTTCTATACTTTTCTGGATCATGTAGCTTTCTTCCTTCTCCTGCAACTAATTGAAGGTTTTTGATCACTGGTGTTGGGACTGGTTTTACACCAGTTAGTCCAGCTTCTGAAAGAATATCAAGAATATATTTCCTTTGATTGACATAAAGACCTTCATCTGTTTTGAGTAATTCCACACCAAGGAAATAACTAGCATGTCCCAAATCTTTGATTGTGAAAGCTTCGTGCAGCATTTGTTTCACTTGCATGATGCATTCTTCTTTTGGTCCTGTAATCAATACATCATCTACGTATACAACCAATGCTATAAAAGTTTCTCCTTCACCTTTAACAAATAGGCAATGATCATGTGCTGACTGAGAAAAACCAAATTTGAGTAATTTCTCACAGAATTCAATATGCCATTGTCTGCTAGCCTGTTTAAGTCCATACAAAGACTTATTTAGTTTACATACTTCTCCTTTTCTTGCCTTCTCATAACCTTGTGGTGGAATAAGATAAACTTCTTCGTCTAAATATCCATGCAAGAATGCATTATTAATGTCCAGTTGATGTAGAAACCAACCATTTGCAGTGGACAAGGAAAGAAGGATTCTTATAGTAACAACTTTTGCAACTTGTGAGAAACTATCAAGATAATCAATCCCAAATCTTTGATTATACCCCTTTGCCACTAATCTAGCCTTATACCGCTCAACATTACCATCAGGCTTCAGTTTGACTTTGTAAACCCATTTAGTACCAATAGGTTTCATAGATGGCAAAAGTGGAACAACAGTCCATGTATTATTCTCTTCTAGTGCTGCAATTTCTTGATCCATGGCTTGTGTCCATTCAGTATGCTCACATGCTTCATCATAAGAGGATGGTTCATTTAAAGAAGAAACAGAAGTTAAGAAGAGTTTATGATGGTCAGTTAAAATAGGAGACTGGATATATGGAAAGGTGGGTGGAATATGAGGTGAATGAAGAAGTTTTGAAGGTTTTTGGTTACCATTTGATTGGGTATTACAGTACATGACATAATCTTTATGCCATGAAGGTTTTCTTCTAACTCTGGGACCAATATTTGACTCAGCAAGGTGAGCAGGTTCAGGAACAACTTCATCATGTTGAGCAGTATCATAAATTTCTTCATCAACTAAATCAGAATTGTAGTCAGCTGATGGTATGAAATCTTGAGTGTTGACTTCAAAATCTGAGTCTGCAGCAATAGAATTAGGAAGTATAGGAGATGTATCAAGTGTAGACTGTTTTTGAGAAGCAAAAGGGAAATGTTCCTCATAAAAAATCACATCTCTGGCCATAAAAATTTTCTGCTCATGAAGATCAAACAGCTTGTATGCCTTCTGACCTGGGTTATAACCAATAAAACAGCACTGAATTGACCTTGAGTCAAATTTTTGCTTGTGTGGTGCAACATTTGTGGCAAAGGCTAAACACCCAAACACCTTCAAATTTGTATAAGAAGGAGGTTTCTGATACAATTTTTCATAAGGTGTTTTCCAATCAAGAATCTTGGTTGGAAGAATATTAATGATGTGGGTTGCCATAAGAATAGCATGTCCCCAGAAATGAATAGGTAAATGTGATTGTGACATCAAGGCCCTTGCAACTTGCAAAATATGTTGGTGTTTCCTTTCAACCCTGCCATTTTGCTGGGGAGAGTAAGGTACAGTCTTCTGATGGATAATTCCAAGTGAAGAAAATAGTTTTGAACAATTATGGTTGATGAACTCTGTCCCATTATCAGTTCTAATAATTTTGACTGATTTATCAAACTGATTAAGAGTATAGGCAAAGAAATTGGACAGAGTTTGATGAGTTTGGGTTTTGTCATGTAACAGAAAAGTCCAAGTAGCTCTTGAGTAATCATCTACCAAAGTTAAGAAGTAAGAACAATCAGTAATAGTCTTACTCTTATATGGACCCCATAAATCTGCATGAAGTAATTCAAAAATGCCACTTGTTGTTGACTCACTGTTAGGAAATGGCAGCCTTTGCTGTTTTGCAAAATGGCAAGGTAAGCATGGTTCATTTCTTGAAGTATCTTTACTAGAAATGAATTGTAAATGACTCAAAACATCATGAGAGGAATGCCCCAGCCTTTTATGCCAAACTAAGGAATCTTCTTTATTACCATTGTGAGCAGTGTTACATTTCTGAATTGTAACATTTTCTTGTGAATTGTTACATGAAAAAAAACTGTCAGAGTCCAGAACATAAAGCTTCCCAACCATCTTTGCTTCAGCTACAATTGCTTTAGTTGCTAGGTCCTGTAGAAGACAGTATTGTGGATAGAATTTGAAGACTATCTGTGCAGATTCAGATAAAGCTTGTACTGACAATAGGTTACATTTAAACTCTGGTATATGCAGTACTTCCTTTAATACCAATTTTGAGTTTAATGTAATGCATCCTTTATGGGTAACTGGTTTAATTGACCCATCAGGAAGGAATACAGGAGTGTATTTATCAAGCTTATAATATTGTTCCATGCATGACAATTCAGCACACATGTGAGCAGTGGCACCAGTGTCAAGTATCCACTTTCTATTTGAAAACTGATCACCTCTTAAAGAATTCAGTAGGGAGAAATTCATACCTGCAAAATCTCCAAAATGAGAGAAGTTTGCACAATTTCCCTGCTGATTAGACTTCATAAATGCAGCAAATTGTTGAAACAAGACATCCATAGTCGGCTGATTGCTATTCTGAATATTTTCAGAACATTGTAATGGATTATCTTCTTGATGTACCATGTGTGCAGACTGTTTCTTTTTCTCCTTTAATTCCTTATACCAATCGGGGTAACCATGGATCTTAAAACATGCATCCTTAGTGTGTCCAGTTACTTTACAAAAATCACAAAACCTTTCATTGTTAGGCTTATACTTTGAATCAGCCTTTGTCTTGTTCTGAAATGATCTTTTGTTGTTTTGTGTAGAAGTTTTTGTAAACAGAGCAGTTACCTCAGTAGGAGCAGAGAAATTAATTTGAATTTCTCTCTGTTTTTCTACACTTAAGGCCATTGAGTATGCCTTATGAACAGAAGGTAATGGATCTAAGACCAAAATCTGATTTCTCAGATTGTCATAGTGATCATTTAATCCCATCAGGAATTGCATTAACTTGGTTGAGGAGTTCAGATCTGACAATGTTTTTGCAGATCCACAAGTACAAGGCGGTATTTCGGTAATGCAATTCAATTGGTCCCATAGCTGTTTAAGTTTTGTATAATATTTGGACAAAGATGATTCACCTTGATTGATCGAGGCAATTTGTCTTTGTAGTTGATAGATCAAGGGACCGTTGCTTTCTCCAAAATGTTCTTCAAGATCTAGCCATAACTCTCTTGCAGTTGTTGAAAAAACGAATGCTCCAACTATATCCTTTGAGATTGCATTCAGAAGCCATGATCGTACCATGCAGTCATTGCTGATCCAATCATCTAGCTCAGCTCCTTCAGTTTCAGGTCGTTGCTTGGTGCCATCGATGAATTCAGATTTCTTCTTTGCTCCTAAAGCGATTTGTATAGAGTATTTCCATTGCATGTAATTCTCATTTCCATTTAATGGATTTGAGATGAGAAACATGTTTGGATCATTTCCTTTTAAGGATGATCCGGAGTTAGCAGAAGTAGGATTTTGATTCATGATTATAGTTTTGAAAGAAAATTGGGTAGGGTAATGGCGAGAATCAGAGCGTATGCTCTGAAATTGAAAGAAAATTGGGTAGGAAAATGGCGGAAATCAGATCGTACTCTCTGATACCATATTAACAGGGATAGAGAATGGTTGAAATTGTATTTCATTGATTCAAAAAGAAAGATTACAATGCTATTTATAGAGAAAAGCTACCCAACTAACTAACTTTATAACTGAAAATAACTAACTTAACTAACTATCACAACATAAATAAGTTTTATAACACTTCTTGACAGTCACCCTCCTTTCATTATGGTGATCATCTTCTTCACTCACTCCGTTTTTCAATCTCAATATTAAGATTCTATTACATAAAAGCGATTTTGACTCCTTTTCGTTTGTATGCAGAAAACTAATTGTATCCAGTATCCAGAAAAGGATCATTGAATGTTTCTTTGTTAGGACTGTTGCATATTTCTGTCAACCATCCCAGAAACCAGTTTTGTTCTTGCGGTACTACTACATAGGCTGATACATCATCTGATAATATTTAGAACTGAACAAGTTAAGGTTTAGATAGAAAACGTGTGTTTGGGAAGTATTCGAAATCTGTTTATTATGCCGATGACACTAGTATTGTTGAAATATGTTTGCGCTTAATATGCTTTTCGAGCTTCCTTTTACTTTTCGATTTGTGCTACACTAATTTATTGTGCCAATGTCACTGCAGTTTATCTCTACGCTAATCTACTTGAACAACATCATACCAAACAAAGTGAGGTAGACATCCATTTCATTCATGGCTTTGGTCGAGTGAAGTTTCTACTTGTAGGGTCTTCATTTTCGGGTTACCCGGAATTTGGATACTAGAAAAATGCTATTCGGATCCGTACCGAAAATAGATATCCGAGACTTTGGTTTATCTGATGTTTGGAGATTGAAATAGCCAATCATTGTGAAAAATAATAAGTGAAACCAAACATTCAAACGCTTAAAATACAAATGCATATAACCAATTGATGTGCCATGAACGGGTCTATATTATGAAGATCATTACTTTAAAGTTTAAACGACAAAATATGTCACTAAATACAAATATATAATGTTGTCATTTGTCATCATCTTATAATACCAAATGACATTCTTTACTATTAACATGTGTTAATTAGTATTTTTAGATAGATTTTAAATTTTAAATCAATTTCCTTTAAAGATAAAATTATTTTATATCCATTAAAATCTCAAAACAAACAATATTTAAAAGCTAAGTTAATAATAACAATAATAATAGTATAATAATAATTATTATTATAAACTTAAAATTATTAATAATCATCTTTACATTTTTAATAATTATATTTACTGTTAATCATAATAAAAGATATTAAATATCATGATTATTATAAAGTTTTAACATCTAAGTTTATGTTTAGTTTTTTTTTTATTAAATTTTAACTTCATATAATTTAAAAGAAAGATATTTATTAAAATTATCGGCAGGTTAATAAACTAGTAATTAATAAATAAATATATCGGTGACTTGTCAGCCTAACATCTCGTGAAGACCCAAACGAATAATTTATAAGTTAATTAATTTATATTTAAGCTTAAATCTTAAAAGATAAGATGAGCTACAAAAAATGAGGAATGGATTCCACTGAAATCGAGAAATCACAACCAAATATTTAATATATCTTAGTATTATATTGGAAAGTTTTTAAAAGCATTTATTAACATATAAGCTAGACATCTTACGAATATTTGATATGTTTTTATAAGTTTTTATTTTATAAATTTTATGAACCAACCCCGTGTATATAATATATGTGGACTTTTAATCCAGTGCATAATTAAATTAAAGCAAAGTTACCATAGCTCACACTTAAATTTAAAGTTAAGAGATGGTCAAATAATTAATAAAATCAAGATTGTCAAGACGAGATTATCTCTAAAATCGGTAAATTAGTATTTAAATTTTGTAAATTTAAATTATTTGAAATAATGAAATTGTATTAAATTATTTGAATATTAGTTATTTAAAGTTTGGATTATCCAAAATTTTGATACTTTCGAATTAAAGTTTAAATGCATGTATTTTTGGTTCCGCTTATCTAATTTGTATAAATGCTTTTGGATTGTATTTTAATTACATATACCTATTATACATGTACCTATTATCTATCTATGATAATTATGTTAATAAATAAATGACACATGAATTGTCTCGTGATAACATGTGACATTATCCTTTAGATATTTATAAAAAAATGGCTTCCATAGATAATCTTTTTAAAGCTCTTAATAATCTATTATCAGTTTATAGTTTATCCGTTCAGTTTTATAAACCATGCACCGATTAATCAAACATCATGTAACTATGATAGTCGCATGTTCATTGACGGATCCAACAGTTTTTGGTCATCGGTGGCACAAATTTGAACGGTGTTTTTGACTTTATAATTTTATTAATTAGATTGGTCGAGTACTTGAGTCGGGTTAACAACCGATAATATTAACTGAAACTTTATAAAATTTTAGATTAAATAAGAACAATGATATAAAATTTGGCTTATTGGGTATAATTCATTATTTTTTTTGTTACATTAAATTAGAAATAACTATGCTACAAATCTATATATTTGATTGAAGTTTATAAATTTTTTGATTAAATTATTCTAATAAATGTTATAATATTTGAAATGCACGGTTGTACGTTCAAAAAAACCACAGATTGTACAAACAAAAAATCCCAAAAAAGTACACTTCGGAATAAGGTTATTGGCCGAAGGACCGGTGACACGTGCCACTCCCCACACTAACATAGGTCCGCCCATGTGCATGTTTTAGGATGTGTTTTGGTTAGCAGAATAGAATCCGATGACATTGAAATTTAGCTTATTCGGAACTTTAGATGACAGAGATAATAGAGTTAATTTTTTCATCCAATTCTTTTTTATACAAATTTGACAATTCTACTTGTACACGAATTAAATTATTCTAACATACCTGCTTAACCAATACTCAAAACTACTTTTATAAACCTTACCACCAAACATACTAATAACTAAAATTTAAATTTCAATTACCCTAATTATGATTGCAACAAGATTTAAAATTCAGTAATTGTCTTGTAGTGTTTGTCTACTGTTTGGTTGGAGTTGTTTGATTGGATCCAAATCAGTTTGATCGGTTGTGGTTGGAAACTTGATCATTTATCTATCATCCATCAAATTAAACCCAACAACAATCAATACAACGTTATCTTTGTCAGGGTTTAAAACCTATCCTACACGAAATCAAAGTCAAATAATGTCGTTATCATATAATTTCGATATAGCTTTTCCATATAATGCAACATATCTAAAGGTAACGTTTAATAAGATAGAAAATGAAGAACACATAGTCATTGAAAAGATAAAGTTTTTATTTGTAGAAATCATGAATAAATGATGTCTTTTTTGTACTTTTGATGAATATATTAACATTCTAATAATTTTTTTTTCCAGACTTTTTCATCAAGTCATTTAATTTGTCTGTATTTAGAGAAAAATATAAACAGTCATACGTATAAACTACTAGATTAAGTTTTATCACTTTATATTCATTAGAAAAAAAATATTAATAAATTAAGCGACATTCAATATTCACTGTTAGAAAAGATAATAACATAATAAATAGCCTTATAAAAAGAAAATTGGTGAATGAAAACGATAGAACTTGTTGATTGTAGTATATTGGTCCACCTTTTTGTCATTATCTTTTGAAAACATGAAACCGAGGATTATCCATCTTATATTATTTATAAATAAATTGATAAGAAAATTAACATAGAATACTAAATTTGATAATAATCATAGCTTTTTTTTTTTTTTCATTTGGTCCTGGAAATGATTATGAAATTTAATTCTAACATAAAACTACATTAGTTACTAGCTAAAACATAATAAGAGCATCTCCAATAGTTATATTATCCATAGCTTTTTAATTTTATCACAACAACATCCCATCTAATACATATATTTATAAACTTTATTTACTCCAATGTTTTCCAAAATCTTTTTATGAACAATTTTATTTTCATTGATTCCTTGTAATTTAATGATTTTTAAATTTTGTTTCTCAATTTTGACGTTTTTAAATTTTATACCATATCATTATAGGATATGCTATTAGTAAAAAATAACATAACTAAAATAAAAAATGATTATTCTTTGTATTATATTATGTTTTAAAATTCAATATTTATGTCATTTTAATGGTCTTGATTGTATCAATTTAATGATATAATTTGTCTTACAAACACTGTACGTTTGGATTGAAATTTATATCATAGTTGTATTATAAATATAACAAAAATATAAAAAAAAAACTATATCATATTCATATTTTAAATATTCGCAATTCTAACCATTACTGACAAGTGACAAGATCCAGTCCATGATACAATTTGTGTTAAGAGCATTTTTCAATGTTACCTGATTAATAAATTAAGTAATGAGTTGTGTTAAATACACACTCCCACAGTTAATCATCTCTAACAGTGTTAATAAAACACCGAATCCGAGCATCCATTATGAAAATCCGAATATCTGATTCGAACCTATCCAAAATTTCGGATTAAATAGTGAAATTCTAAAATTTCAAACAATCTTTTATCCGAAATATCCGAAACCTTTTATTTTTGTATTTTTGAAATTATATGTATCATGCCTAAGTTTAAAACGTATGAACTTAAAGAGTTAAAGGGCTTTGGGTACCATAAAACAAAATGAAATTAAATTTATAAGTTATTTTAGCCAATGATAGCTATACATAATACTGAAAGTAAAGAAAATACAATAAAACTTTATTTTTTTCATGTTGATAATAAATACAAAAAATAGAAGTTATACCAAACTTTTTTTTCTACTCTATTTAATTGAACGTTAATCCTTTTGTCAACAGTGGTGATCTATCATTTTTTAGGTCCGAGGCATATACTTAAAAGGAACCCTCTATATATATAAACAAAATCGTATAAAAAAGTTACAATTAAATAATATTGAGAAAAAAGAACGCTATACTTTTTATTCGTATGATTATAAATTGGGCAAAAATTGGATACAATATTAAATTATATTTTTATTAGTAAATGGAGAAAAAACTTAATTTTTAAATGATTCATAATATAAATAGTAATAAATAACATCCCAAGAAATAAATACATATCTGATTAGTATTTTTAATAACCGTATAATAAATAACATAAACCATGTGATAATCAAAAATAAAAAAAATCAAACTCATTGAAAAACAAAAGTATAAATATTGAATTTGATAGATAGTATATAAATATAAAGTAAATAGACAATATCTGTAGATAAAAATCCAAGTGGTAGTGATAAGATATAAAATAAAATAAAAATGCACACAATGACAATCGATCCCTCACTATTAGGATTCCAAGAAAAGATGACTGCTAACTGAACCAACAAAATGTTTATGTCTTTTATCACGCAAAAAACATATAAGCTTATAATAAACAATTGAGCTATTTTAACATATAAATTTTTTGGGCTCCTGATAATAAATTGGGCTTCGGGCGGTGACCTAGGTGCATTAGGCCCAGGCCGGCCTGCTTGTCAATGCATCTTCTTTAAGATATATACAAGCCGTACACTCCAAAAATATGAGAGAATTTGGATGTGATTTCTCTGCTATGCCGACTAATTAGTGAGTGCCCTAAATAAGAAAGAACAATACGAAGATGTGACATTTATTGAATGGATTACTTAAAGCATCTTCAAATGGGTATCGACAGGTAGCTTTTCACTATTCCAGAAATTCCATAAATGATACTTTACATCAATTCAATTCGTCAATTCCTATTTTTGTTTTTTAAAATTTATAACAAAATTATATTTTATCATTAATAAATTTTTTAATATTTTTCATCATTTATTTTTTATAACAGAAAGTTAAAAAAATTTGTTGCTATGAATGATAAAAAAATAAAAAACTTTATGTTATTTATAATACAAAATATAAAATTTGATGTTATTAATGATTAAAAGTAAATAATATTACTATAAATGCTAAAAAAAACAAAACATTGTTGTTAGTTTTAGCAATTAACCCTTATCTATATTAAAACGGATTTGTTAAATATCTCCCATCATCTAAAAAAATTACACACACAGACCCCTAAATTAGAATTTCGTTACCAAAAAATTTGGTAAAGTAATAACGTAATATCTAAACAAAAAAGTAAAAACAAAAAAAAGGAATTTTGTCACTAAAAGATTTAATACATTAATAATATCTAAAAGTGCAAAAATACAATTTCGTTGTCTGATGGTTTGGTAACGTAAATGGTAACATAATAGCTATTTAGCCTATTTATTAAGTTAGTGGGTCGCACGACATGAAAATATCCGAAATTTCAGATAGAGTATTGCTATCCGAATATGTATCCAAACTTTGGATATTAGAAAATCAAATATCTGAAATTTCGAATTCGGATATCAAATTATCCGATTATTTGAAAATTCTGTTTTTTAAAAAATTTTTGAAAAATTAAATGAGATATTTAACCATCTAAAATACAAATTCATAAATCCAAATACATAAATATATCACTAACCAATTGTATCCAGAATTTTTTTTTTAATACTAAAAACGACAGAATAATGATTAAAAAACTAAAATACTAATGATATTAGTTCATAAATGTTTAATATCAATTTAAAGAAAAGGATATATTAGAATAAAAATAAATCTTATGTGAAAATAATAAAATAAAGGTTTAAAATGATATATATGTAATAAAAGAATTTACAAAAATCTATGTGTAATATTTAAAGTTTATAAGGATATATATGAAATTCTCTCGTAAATTAAATTATATTTCTTGATTATGATATGCGACTGGATAAATCAAGTACCATTATTTAGTCTATAGGTTAACTTGTTAGAATCAAGATAAATTATATAAAGCAGAAAACTAATTAATAACTTTTTTTTTCAATTTGAAAAACAAACTTTAAGGTAATATTAAAAAGTATGTAATGACGAGGGAAATTAAATTAAATTTCATAAATTGATGTAAAAAATGAATAAAATTAGGCGGCGTTTGGTTCGCAGAATGTTTATTCCTGGAATGGAATCTGCCAAAAAATGAAGTTCTGAAAGGAATGGAATATGTCAGAATAGAAATGGAGGCTGGTGAAGATGAAATCTAGGGTTTGGTTTTAAAACTTTTAAAATCTTTGAAATGGAATTTAAATTCTATGCCACTAACCCAAGGAAAATATATTACTTCAAAATGATGTTTTTTTTTATAAAAAAATTAATCTTCATTCTATTCATTTTTACCACCAAATAGCACATCAGAATGAATTTTAATTCCAATTCCATCAAATCCATCAGATTCTGTGAATCAAACGCCCCCTTAGATCAAACAAACATAGTCGAATTTCTTTTTAAGGGTATAAACGGCTAAACGCTACAATTCAATCATTCAAATAGTTGAATTAAGGTTTAGAGATGGTGGAAGGTACCGATGCAAAGTCTACATTCAACGATAAAGTTGTTGATTGGAAAAAAGATAGCTCTCATGAAATTAATTAAATTTAATCGTTATAATAATAATAATAATAATAATAATAATAATAATAATAATAATAATAATAATAATAATAATAATAAGTTCAACGTTTATGCATCAAAACTTCATTTTTTTTAGTTAAAGTGCGAACGTAGATGCGTCCAAGTAACCAATAAAAACCAATATAGTTGCACATCAAAACCAATTATTTGAACTACATGCCACGTGTAGTGTAGGTTTTTAGCCTTTTCACTTATAGTAATGGGAAAAATATGCAAATGACAAATTATTTAAAACAAATCATATTTCATCCACATTCACCAACATGCAATGCATCATTCAAGTATTAAGAATATATATATTTCCCATATAAATTACAATTTTCATGTTGCAATCCAACGAGGAAAACAATTATTTCAAATATATTCGTCAAATGGTTGCCAATTAATTGCACATTTTTTGAAAATGATAACTACATTATAAAAATAAGGTTACTATTGAAATTTAATACACTATTATAATTCATTTCTAAAAGTGGACATTTATTTTGAGATAATTTAAAATAGAATTATGGACATTTAAATTGGGACGGATGGTGTATGTCCTGACTTCCAACCTTGAAGGATTTTAAGATCTTACTAACCATGATTTCATAAAATCTGCGGAATTCAAATTCTTTGAAATTCAACATGATTGATTATTCTCTTAATTTATTAATGTAAAAGGTATAAACATCAATTTCAAGTAGCTAATCTTTATATCATTCTTCATTGAAAATTTGTTCTCTTATTTTATTTATATTGAATAATTATATTATTAAAAAAAGTTCTAAATATAATAATATAACTTATTAAGGTGGTGTTTTAAGTTTTAACATTTATAAATACTTGATGCATGACAAGTATCTTCTTTTTATAATATTTTGTTATTAACTACAAGATTTTGTTTGGAACATATATAATTACAATATATTTGAATTAATAATTAAACTTAATTGTGATAAAACAGTGGTTAACAAAATAATTATGTGATTCAATATTTACTTCTCTTAGTCAAAGATGAACATCTCATTCGATGGTCATTTAACTCTTTCTTATCTCCGACTGTACCTTTAATTCAATATTCTTATCACAATATATTTATATGACAAATATAATGATTTAATATTTAGTCATTTAAGAAGAAAAAATAATATTCTTGAGGAATTAATAACTCATAAAGAATTGATTAAGATTACATATATTGTGAGAATGAACAACAATGATAGATTGAATGTATATTAAATTATAATTAGTTTATCAAATTATTTATCAACTCACCATTTACAATATTGTTGATTAAATCAAAATAAAATATTCAAAAACACATTGAACCATAACTTCTCAATGACTCAATGGAACTATTTATCTAGGGGTGGATTGAGTTTGCATTTGAAAAAAATGTTGCAGCGTTTGAAAAGATGTTGTAAAAAATTTAGTATTTGTTGTAACTTCTGTTGTTTGTTATCATAATTATCGAATAATCAGTTTTTAAAGTGTTTGGATCTACGTTTTAACTTGTAAGCTGATCAAATAATCACTTATTAAGCAAATAAGCTATGTTTTTTAAATTATGAAAAAATGTGGTAGGATTAATTTTAAACGCAAATAATCACTTACTAGGTTATATACCCATTTATCACATGGGTTGAATTTTAAAAATAATAAAGAATAAATATTTATAAAAATACATGAAATAATTATAAAAAAATGAGTTTATTAGATATTAGTTAATTATATATTAGATTAGTTAGATTAGATTATAATAGATTTAATTAGATTTGATTATAATTTAAATTTAATTTTAGTAATAACATGTGACAGATTGAAGTTTTGTCACGTGGTGAATTGAATGAGGATACGACACGTGGCAAATTAGTTACTAATTTAATAGCATTCATAGATTAATGAATGCAATCCAAACAATTTAAACAAATTATTTTCGTTATTATAACGTAATAATCTAATAATCTCTATTATAACACAAAACAAAACACTCTCTTAATTAATCCCCTTTTCACCATAGATCTTAATAAATGAAGGATTCAAATTTTAAGATATATAATAGAGAGATGAAAGACTATGGAATCAATGAATTTATTAATAATTACTATTTCAAATCATTCAATTTTTTAGTAAATAGCATTGACATTTGATTTGAATATTTGTTTAGTTTTATTCATTCATCTGTCATTTTACATAAGTGATAAGTGACTGAAAGCTGATTACAGTGCTCATTGATAAGTGACTAACACTGATTACTGAAAACTGATTCAAAGTCGTTTGCTTTGACAAAACTTTTTATCCACAAACCATCATATACATCCAAAGAAATCAATTCTTTGCAAAACATATACATCCAATACATATACATTTACAAAAGAAATCCAATACGTACATATGCATTTATAAGAACAATCGGCCCCATTGCAAAATACGTACATCCACGATCTCTTTTGTGCAATTTATGAAAGAAATCACAGTCATTCATATATAAATGCCAACAACCAATTCAAATTAATGTACATGAAAAACAATTTATTTTGTTGTATTCGAGGATTGGAATAGAATAATCACATACCTAGTAAATGGACGCCGCCGGTGGAGTAGGTGGTGGGCGGCTTAAAGGGGTGGCTGATGCATGTGGTGGATGACGGATGGCAGACAGGTGGCTGGAGGATGGAAATCGCATGTGGTGAGGGAAAAGGGCGGGGGAGGCAGCAGCATGGGAGAGGTGAATAACGACGATGACGCTAGGTAGGAGAATGACGACGACAACGGTGCTAGGAAGGAGAACAACAGCAATCGCCGATGGTTGATAGCTGTCGACAGTGGTTGATGGTGGAGCAGAGACACCTTTCTTAAGTTAGGGTTTGTGAAGAGAGGATGTGATAGAGATTTGAAGAGATAGAAACTATGATAAAGTTTTATTTGGTTACTTATTAAAAATAAGTAGCAAATTTTGATTTATCTAATAAGTATGTAATAAGTAAAATTTATCATTTATAACTTATTTTAAAAGACCACACTTATTGGGCATTTTCACATAATTACCGAATAAGTATGTAATAAGCAAATTTTGAAGTTCCACCACCATTTCTTCGTTAGCTTGGAGTATATTGGAGAAATAGCTTGCACCTTTGGGCAAAGGTTATTAACAGTATGGCACAGTAGTGGGTCAGCTGGTATCATCAGAGTTAGGTGATATACGTACACCTAGACATAGATTATCCAAATATACTGAAACATTACATGGCATGTGTAGAAATTTCGGACGATTGCAAAAATACTTGTAAATCTGAGGGTCGTGAAACACTTTCAGATTGAAGTATTTCTATGGTACAATCGAAATCTCAATCGGCTAAAACTCAGAACTTCGAATAGAGAATCTGGAATGATTCTGATTTCTTGTACCGCCCAGAAATGACCAAAAAACGGCGGGTATATTTGGCGGGAACCGGGTCTAATTAAATCGGATTTTTATAATTTCGTATCAAATTTCATAAAGCAACATTAGTCGACCCCAGCTAGGGGCTCTGCCCCTTGAACCCCGCTGCTATTGGGGGCACTGCCCCCGAAACTTCGGTAATTAATCTCAAACAAC
The DNA here is from genome assembly GCA_020465985.1 of Centrapalus pauciflorus. NCBI lineage: Eukaryota > Viridiplantae > Streptophyta > Magnoliopsida > Asterales > Asteraceae > Centrapalus > Centrapalus pauciflorus. The sequence goes on along the minus strand of JAANYP010004494.1, from coordinate 1,248,894 downwards.
CTTCAACAAGTGTGCACTCTGCACTATCCCAACTTGTTCAATAAGTAATAAGATTATTTGGGTCAAACAAGTTTATTCCATTACCCTTAAATCATATGTGTGTGTGTGTGTGTGTATATATATATATATATATATATATATATATATATATATATATATATATATATATATATATATATATATATATATATATATATATATAGAGAGAGAGAGAGAGAGAGAGAGAGGTTCAATGGAAAACCATCATGCACCTGAAAACTTGTGAAAACCGCACTGCACCACCACAAATGCATCAAATTTCCCGCGTGATGCATCAAAATCCCGCGTGATGCATCAAATTTCCCGCGTGATGCATCAAAATCCCATGTGATGCATCACCTTATTTACGATCATGTCACCGCTTTTTTCATGAAATGCACCAAATCGGACGGTATACGTAGGTTTCCATAGTTTTCACGTGCATAGTGGTTTTCCATTGAACCCTCCCCTATATATATATATATATATATATATATATATATATATATATATATATATATATATATATATATATATATATATATATATATATATATATGTATGTATATATATATATCCTATGCATGTGCAGTACGCGAGATCAAGAATCAGTGGAGCATTGTTTGCTTAATGCTCCAAGTCAAGGGATTTATGGATGTTGGGGAAAATGGGTCCGAAAACACTAAATAAACTTGCACAGGATTTTGCAATGATCAAACTAACTTTATTTATTGATCAAACTGAATTCACACATTACAATATTGAAATAAGGTTCATATTTATACTAGTCTAAGAGGTGCGACGAAAGGTTGCAACTCTTCATGGAACCCTTTCACGAACGGTTATTTCTTTTCGAATAGACACACCCTTTCGGTTTTAACTAAGTGCTATTTGGTCCTTGCACTTTCTATAATTACATAATCAATACAATACTTTAAACTATTTACATAATAAATCCTATACTTATTAGTTTTTGTCATTATTTCCAACAATGGAATGCAAAATACAGATGGCGGGTATCGTTTCTAATAATCTTATCTCATGGGACGATATGATATGATCTAATGGCTTCTAAATTAAGCTCGACGTATCACTTGTTCCTCAAATTAGAAACCAATATGGTTGGATGACTGTTACATGGACAAATTGAAACAAAAAAATGTTCGAGGAGAAAAATCTGAATCAGACTCTGTTGAAAATTAATGACAAAAGGTAATTAGTGATAAAATATAATTATAGAATAGTGCAACGGCTAGATCGAATAGTATTTAGTAAAACTGAATAGTTACATCTCTTCCTAAAAGATGCAACGGTTCGTAAAGGGACATAACCGAACCATTTTGATGGTTCAAACGCACCCTTTCACTTAGTATATATAGGAACCATATGTAAACATTTTAATGTGTGTAAATTCAATAGATTGTAATGAGAATCAGCTTGATAACAATCCTGGAATGATCAATGAACCTGTGAAAGAAATCCAAATAACTGAAAAAGAAAAAAAAAAAAAAAACACACACACAGGGGAAAGAGAACGTACGTGATGGATTAATAGATTGTTTAAATATATATGTATACCACACCATGCAGTATTACTTGCTACGTACACGGTGGCATTAATATATATATATTGAAATTTAATCAAATTATAAAATATGTTATGGTTTCGTGACATTCATTATAAATATAGTTTTATCTGGTGATGTGAGCAATAAAAGACTGTAATTGCAACCAAGAAATGCCACCTTCTGTCACCGACTTTTTTACACTGGCGCCCATCTCCACCGCTCTCAGCCGCATCTCTTCCCCTTCCTTGGTACCCATCAGCCTCCTCACTGCCTTTTCTACATCCTCTGCCACCACCATCTTCTCTCTCCATTCCCATTCTTTAACTGCTATTCCCACTTTCAGAATCTTGGTAACAAGCACTGCGTTCGTTGGCTGATCCGAGTGCATTGGCCAAGCGATGATCGGAATGCCCATTGAGATGCTCTCCATACATGAGTTCCATCCACAGTGACTCATGAACCCTCCCGTAGCCGGGTGTGCTAAGATTTCTAGCTGTGGCGCCCATTCTCGGACCACCAATCCTCTACCTTTGATTCGATCTTCATACCCTTTTGGCAATTCAACTTGTGCATTAATATGGTTGCTAAACAAATCAGCTTTATCAGCATCTCTCAACGCCCATATGAACTTTTTTCCGCTCTTTTCCAATCCGATTGCAAGCTCTGTGATCTGTTCTTTGGTTAATGATGTCGTCGTTCCAAACGACACGAAGATTACAGTGTTTGATTCTTGCTTATCAAGCCACTTAAGACATCTGTAGTTTGTACCTTTGTCTCTTTTTGTTGTCCTTTTTATATCTACGGGATTAAAAGGACCAAGAGCCCATAAACTTTTGTTTCTATTTCTCTCCTCTTTTTCGAGTAGTTCCAGCATGGGCTGCTCGATGATTCTACACGAATTGTATATGCGACCCGAGTTCAGTTTTGCGAATTCGTGTTGCGTAGTTGTGAATTTCTTGAACTCCGAGGTAAAACAACCCTCAAACGACAAATGATCTTTGGTTAACGCTTGTTGTTCCGTTAAGTTCTCGAGTTGCTTTCGAATGGTACCTAAAGTATACAATGAAATAGTGAAAGCTGATACGCTATGGAAAGTGTAAGATTCGGCGTTTGGAAGAGATACAAAGTCTTGAATGACGGAACCCATGAGGGAGTCATGGATCACGACAAGTCGACGAGTGGTGGCGGATAGTTTACGGAGGAGGGACGCCATGGGTTGGCGGAGTTGGGTGGTGGCTTCACATAAAGGTTGGAGGTGGGAAGGGAATTTGATGGTGGAATTAGGGTTTGGTGGAGGAGAGACAAACGGTGGCGTATGGAAGTCGTGGAAGTAGATGGTGGTGACGGCGAGAGGGTCCCATCCTTGTACGCGGAGCTTTGCCTGGCGGCAGTGGGTGGTGGTACTGACGAAGTGGACGGGGATGTTATGGGAGGCGACTAGGCGGGAGAGGTGGAGGAGCTGGTTCAGGTGACCTTGAAGTGGAAGTGGAACCATCACCACGGCGGCCGGAGACTGAGAGGGTGTCACATAGTTTCTTTCCATTTTAGTGTACGTACGTACGTGAGTTGGATGGAATTCGAATGAAGAAGATGTTTTTGTTTAGCGGGCTATTTAATGGTAACGTTTATTTTTTTATTTTTAATTTTTTAATTTATGTGTGGATGTTGGCGTTGCAATATTAAATTATTTTTAAATGTAATTTAATCTGTGGGCAAACGTGGTCAATTGTGGATATTTGTGATTTCTTTTTCACACATAAAAGCCCTACTACACAATTGTTGTCCTCTCTTTATGACAAAGGGTAAAGCAATAAAATAAATGGTGTATGTTTTTCTTTTTCACATCAATGGATTTTTATTTTTATTTTTTTATATCAGATTAAATTAATATCAAAAAATATATAAAATAACTATTCACATAATTTTTATATCTTCCATGTGTATAGAACGCGATTTAGGTATGAATAATTGAATATAGATGTGAATGTGAACGTGTGTAGGTTGTTACTATAAATGTTTTAATTAATTATATTATTCAATGTTTTTATTTAAATCTAAAAACTAAAAGAGGAATATTTATCTTGACGATATTCTTATAAATGAAGTGGTACTATCCTGATCATATTTTATATGTATAGAGAGGTTAAATGGAAAACTTATGTGTATAAAAAAACCTTAGGAAAACCATTGTGCACCATAATTAGATCTCCACGAATCAAAAATCTTATTAAGGATAATTATGAAAAATTAAATATACGGAGAAATATTAAGAGATAATAGAGGATTAAACTATGAATATAAGGTCAAAACAAAAACTACCTTCCTCATAACTTTGTCCCTCTCCACACGGCTTTCTCTCTGTCTCTCTTATCGTTACCTATAATGCAACCACCAACGCCACCTCCACTTGCACTGCCATCGAGCAACCACTACCGCCACGTGCATCGTCATCACCATTGTCGTCTCCCACTCACCTAATCTCTTTATTCGTGATAAAATATACAACCACCACCGCCACAAAGAAGATGAAACAAATGCGATTAAAACTGATGAAACAAATATGATTTCGATGAAACAAAGACGTTTTATGATGCATCAATTTATGATGATGCATCAATTTCTTATTGAAGGTTAAAGTGTAACCCGATGTTTTGTTTGGGTTTTTCGATATCTTATTGAAGGTGGATGTGTTGTTTGGAATTCTGATAATTGTTGTTTTAGAAGATGAAGATGATGAGTTCTGATGCATTGTCGTTTCTCATCTGCGTTTGGGTTTATAATGCATTGTCGTTTCTCATCTTCGTCATCATTTTGATAATGATGCATCGCTTGGGTTGAACTAATGACGATGATTCAATGCAGAATATGAAGAAAACAAACACGATATAAAATGACGAAGATACACAAAGATGATGCAGAAAAATAATGCACTTTATGGGTTATTGGGTTGAAGATGAACACAAAGTCAATGCAAAAGACAAACTACTGATGCATCATAAATTTTGTTGGTAAAGGTGATAAAGAAGAAGATTTATATAAATTTGTTTAAATTTTATTTAATTTTGGGAATATATTTTACAGAATTTTTAGCATTTAACGTGTAATTAATTGATGAAATATTTCATTGATGTTAAATAAGAATATATTTGATAAGATTTATTGTTTTATTATAATAATGTTCAGATATATGTTCATATTCTAATGTGATGCACAACGCATTGGTGGTTGTGCATCAAATCAATTGGCTATATTTGGTTATCCAAAAATTTTGGATGCACAAAGGTTTTCCGGTGAATGCACCCTTATGTGAGAGAGTTCAAAGGAGAATCGTAGTGCGTTGGAGAGCCGAAGAACCAAATTTAGGCTATTAGATCACAATGACATGATTATCATGAATCTGTTTGAGAATGTGAAGAGATATATTCAAGATAACATGCATAAATACCTACTTCCCAAGATTTGAAAGTGATCAGTGATATTAATCACTTATGTTTTTGTGTGTTTTTGTTGTGTTTTTGTGTGTTAAATGCAAGAAAGTTGGTATTGCTGATGTGAATTGTTTGTTGTAGGTGATGGTAAGAAAAGAGGCAAGATAATAGCTTGGGGAGTTCAAAAAACGTCTAGCGTTCAAGCCAGCGTCCGCGACGGGATTTCGGCGTCCTGGCCAGCGTCCGCGACGCTGGGGTCGACACTGGTACACAAGTTTCTGCAGGAAAGTGCTCGGCGTCCTAGACGCTAAAGAAGCGCATAAAATGTGTGATTTCAGAAAATGAGCGTCCTCATAACGCCTGATACGAGGTTGTGGCGTCCTAGACGCTGGGGTCGACGCTGGTGCGTCAGTTTCTGCGGGAGCATTGCTTTTAAAAGGGGACGGTTACCAGAACAGGAGGAGAAGTTTTACTCTCGTTTTTCTAACGAGGGGCTCTCGTTTTTCACTCAGGAACGATCGTTTTTACACACGGAGGAGGGTTTTTGGAGGCGATCGAGAGGAGAAAACAACAAAATGGATCATTGATCAAGCATTCCAGCAACCAACTTCTTGTGTTCTACACACTGGTTTGGTAGTTAGTATGTATTTCATTATGTCATTTGTTGTTAGTGTTCAAGTCCAAATCATGTTGGGCTAAACACATTTTGGTGTTTGTTCTTAAGTTTGCATATTATGGCATGAATGAATGTTATGTAATTTCAGTTTCCATTGGTGCTAAAATGGGTTGTGGATCTTATTTGTGAATGAATGAATGGGTTGTTAAACAACGAGTGTTGTATATAACAGTGTATAGTGATATCATTATTTGTGCCAACTCTATAACGAAGGGGAAGACAATCGAGTTGCATACGCTGTCTTAAGAACAATGGTTGTGGAACATGCATTTGAATGAATGGTCTTTATACAATGGGTATTGTATATAACAGGGTATAGTGATATCATTAGTTGTACCAACTCAATAAAAAGGGGAAGACAATTAATCGAGTTGCATACGTTGTCTTAAGAATATTTGTTGTGAAAGCTAATTCGTTTATATGGAAACTGTAATTTGGATTACATTTGCATCAATGAACTTGAATAAGCAATGAATGTATCTGGAACAAATTGATATCCATGTCATTGGTTGTGCCAACTTTCTATAGGGGAGGAAGACAACGAATAGAGTGGTATACGTTGTCTTCAGAGCATAAGTCGTGATTTCAAATTAAGTCATGTGAATGATGTCTGTAACATTCTGAATTGCCATAGTATGTATAACAAGATAGCAAACATCCATTCTCCTTACGTGAACCTCTTTAATCCAATTCCTCAGTGTTAGAATGCAAAAGTAGCAACTGATAGTAGGTTATTAATTAAAAACAAATGATTACAAACTCAATCCAAACAGTCTCTGAAGCTAGTTTAGCAACCTGACTTTCTTTGTGGATTCGATCCCACTTACCCTATCTATATAGTGTGTGTTGAGTTATTTTTTTTTTATGCTCATATGACTGGGTCCATCAGAAAGATTAATAAAAAAATTAAAAAATTTCATTTCCATGAAACAATTCATAAATCGACATGATGCATCATCAACCTTCCAAAGATTTAAATAATGATATGAATCAATCACTTGCACAATATAATGAAATCAATGCACTAATCAATTTTGAAGATCAGATGCAATATAATCAGTCACCAGCCATCAATACCGGAACAATCACCACCGTCGATGCACAAGCGACACTACCACCACATCTTGTTCCCCATACTGATGCACCAACGACACCATCACAAAGTCGTTTTCACCACACTACTATGCATAGGACACCAGTACCACATCGTCTTCATTCATCATCTTCATGATCGTCTTCATATGGTCATATACATCTGTGATATGCATCGTCTTCTTATCATCAGATGTGATCGATATGGATCATCTTCTTCATATGTGATATGAATCGTCTTCTTACATATCCTCCTTTTTAAATCTATAATATGTATTGTCTTCTAATTATCAACTGCATCGTCTTCTTCAATCGTCACCGTTTTCTTCGATCATTCATGATGTGCTCTATCAAAAGCTCAGTGGATTCAAGAACATATGCAACAACCGATAGTACTACGTCATCGATCTGTTGATGAATACGTCTGCTAGTATTGTGCATCAAATGTTCATAGTGTTGTTTTTGATATTCAAAATAATTTTAATGGAGATAAAGATGATATTAATTAATTAATCACATGAAATCACTTTATGTAAATGTAGGGGTTCCACAACACAAAATTATTTGATTTGAAATAGTTTGAAACAAATTAAGTAATTGACTTTTCCACTTTTTCCCTTAATTAGTCTTAATTATCCTCCCTAGCTTGTGATACATCCGATTGTATGTTTGATATATCTTGGTTTTCCCTATAAATATCCCCTCCCTCCACACACGTAAACACACATGCAGACACACATAAACATTCTCACACACACACACACATACACATATGGTTAAAAAAAACCCACATCTGTCAGAAGAACTAAGATTTTCTAAATTTATTTATATGCTTATTTGCAGCGTGTTTTTTTTAAATTTATCCATGAGTTGTGTTTAAATGATCCCTTTTTTTTTTCAAAAGCTTATTAATGCTCTTAAAATCATAAACTAGTTCAAGAAAACTTTTTAGAAGTAATTTGTACTTATTAAAAATAAAATTACCAAAATAGCATTATTTAATTTTTTTTTTTATTTGATTCATTTTATTGTATGAGGTTTTATGTCATTATATATTTTTTAGTTTCAACTTCAGCTCTAATTACATTACTAAACGTATCTCTTGGCAAATGACATTTAAAAAAAAAAACTAGTTGGAGCTTGTAGTTGCAGTTGGAGCTGAAGCTTAAGATAGTTGAACTTCTTGTTAAAAGATGTGTTTAGTAAAGTATCCGGAGATAGAGCTATAAAATATAAAAGTACATATAAACACATATATAATGATAGTTAGTTTATGCTATTTTGGTAAATTTATTCAAAAGCACAAGTTACTTCTAAAAGCTACTTAAACAAGCTTATGATTTTAATAAGCTCATTGAAAAAAAGTTACCAACATAACTTATGGATAAAAAATAATTATTTGCTTTTAGAAACAATAAGCTTCAGCTTAAATAAGCACTATATATAAAGGTGTGTGTCAAATAATCTCAAAAGCTCCGGTTATAACTTATAATAAACTCCTCCTCCGCATTTTTATATATAATCTATCTATTATATTAAAGAAGTAACTAAATGACACGTGTCATTTGAATAGAATGCCAATTGGCTTAACGAGGATTTGCCAAGTGTACATTACTATTTTTACTATTAATGAATCTATATCTATATCCATTAAAATCTCAACAATTAAAAAATATTTTAATAATAATAATAAATATATAAGTTATTAATGAACATATTAGTTTTTTATTCAATTTTAAGTTTATATAGTTTTAAGGAAAAAATATTTATTTACATTTCCGTGTAATACACGGGTTAATAAACTAGTCTTATAATATTTATCTAAACGCAGAAATAAAATAATAAGTGGATTCTTTAAATTTTTTAATTTTCTTCTTCTTCAAAAAAAAAAAAAATAAATAAATAAAGACAGACACACAAACCCCCTATTTGTAAAAAGAAAATAAACTAACCCATATTTGTCACACTTCAAAAAAAGAGACCTAGATTTACATAAAAACTCCTTAACAATTAAACACTATCCATTATGTCTCCTTAATTAAACGTATGTTGATCAAATGCTATCAATTATCCCAACAAGGCGAGACTATTGCAGGAATCAGGGCCGGTTCTAAGCAATTTCATGCCTAGTGCGATATTAGATAATGTCGCTTCAAAGAAATTTTAAAATTCAACATACAAAAGGGTTCGTTCACTTCTTATATTGTTTGATTAGAAAATTAAACCCTTGAGAAGTAAAACAAATTTCTCGTTGTTTCTTCTATATATTACAACTTATGTATTTTGACACTAATATACTTCTCCCACTTGTTACATTTTTTGATTTCATTTTTCTCAACGTATAAAATTATAATTTTTGTCGTTAATAATGAAGATATATTATAGAGCTATAAAACAAACTGAACGTTCAACAAACCATTCGACGAGAAATTTGTTTATGTTCGCTCATTATTAAACGAATGCACATTAACAAAAACTTGTGTTTGTTTAATTAAATGAACAAACATGAACACTAACTTTGTTCGTTCAATTTATATTCATTTGTGTTCGTTTGTTTGTATTTATTTAATTGTTTGTTTATGTTAGTTAGTTTGTTTTCGTATATTTGTTAATTTATTTCGTTTGTTTATGTTCGTTTAACGATTGTTTACCGTTTGTCTATGTTCGATTATAAGTTAAATGAACAAACATAAAAGAACACGAACCATCACTAGATATGAATATTGAACAACAAAACAAAGCTTATTTGACTGAAAGATAATGCTCCTCGTTGAATTGATGCCCTGAGCGGTAGCCCGTGCGGCTCCCCTCTAGGGCCGACCATGGCAAGATTTTAGCTGAAACCTTATACAGACATCCTAATAGATTAATGGGATGACAATTGCTGATTTATTGATAGTCATTAGATCGACGACTTTAGGAATCAATTAAGGTGACAGAGGAATCAATCTGAAACGCTTTATGAGGTTTCCAAGGGGGCATGTTATGTAGCGCTTTGGTTAATATGGAATTTGAGATATCATATCTTAGTCGATATTCCGGAGAATGTTGAGGCGGTTAGAAACTTGTATTTTTTATGGGATTCAAATAGTGACTGTGTTGTTGTTTGCTTTAGTTTGGAAGATTGTTTGTGGTTGTAACTTTTAGGACCAGCTTCATTTCAAATCTAGTTTTGGTCCTTTGTTTGGAGTTTTTATATAATTGTCTAAAAGAAGAAAAAAGCATTACCAATTTGTAGAAGAGTTTGAGGAACACAAGTATAAAATTAACCAATTCAGGAAGAATATTCAGAAATTATCTTTAGAAATTAAGTATATGCAAATTGATTGTTGAGTCCATACTAAAAAGGGTAGATCTTTAAAAATTCCTAAATGTATGAATGGTGTGTTAAGAAATACTTTCATAAAATTAAGTAAATGTCAATTTACCCAAAAATTTTGAGATATGCATTTCGTGACAATCCAACTTTTAGTGATATATATACTTGTAACAATATAAAAATTCATTGATTTGACCACACATCTCATGTCAAAACTTTATAATTTGACATACAGAGATTTTATCAAAAAAGTTTTCAAATTATTTATGTTATGTAAGTATTTCGATCACAAAACTAGATTAGTATATCGACAAAAGTGCAAATAACTAATAGTTAGATTGCCACAAAATGCTGTATATCGCAAATTTTTGGATGAATTGGCTTTTGCTCTTTTTTGGGTATTTCTTACTTTCTTAGTACACCACTGTTAATTTTGGGTGTTTGAGTGATTATCTTGTTAAAAGACTGGCTATTTGAATATCTATCTATGTGTTATTTGAACATCATCATATGATCTCACATTCATATGATTTTTTTTTATTTATTTTTTTAATATATTATAATAATTGTTATAAATGTAAGAACTTAACAAATATCAAATATATTCCATAAAATGGTTCATATAGCATAAACCTTAAAAAATGATAACTACATGACAACTTTTTGAACAATAATTTGTGAAAATTTTCACTTTAAAAATGACAGTTTTTTTTTTTCATTTGAAAATTAACCAAAAATTAAATTGATCGAATAAAAGTTGTCAGGATCGAGAACTCACATTGGATCGTTTTTGTCTTTAGAAAATCAAGATCATAAAATAGGATTAGTATCGATATACTTTACATTAAAATAATATTATATTTATGAATTAATATTAAATTAATAATTACCTAAAATAATATGTGTCATTATTATCCTTAATGATCATAGTTGAATTCAAATGTAAAAATTTGGATTTAAATGTAGAATTGTAGTAAATAAAGTTAAACAATTTTGTTAATTATTTTGCTAACAAGATTTAAAATTTAATTGATAAAACTTCAATTTGAATATGATAAATTTTGATTGTTGATTTTCAGATATTCTATTTTTATATTTTATCATTTTCAAAATATATACACATTCACATAATTGAAGTTTTTTGTTTCTTACATTGATATTTCATATTTGAAATTAATAAAAATTAAAAGAAACATTTTTTGCAAACACATTTTATCTGTTTTTAATAATACAATATAATAATATTTTTTATTTAATATCAAACAACTAAGTAGTTTTTATCTTTAATTTAACTAGCTTTTAATTTTTTTATTTTAATTATATATAAATTTTATAATAATTTATTAAAATATAAAAAAATATGTATTTTCTAAATCAACCCATGTAATACATGGGTTGATTAACCTATATATTATAATAAAACAAAACAATTCATGTCATATGTTACTTCTACAATACAAGAAAATTTTATTTTTCCACCTCTTTTTTCAAATTTAACACCTTAACTTAATTGCATTAAATTTTGACTTTATTTTTTTCATTAATTAATTAGTAATAAATTAGATTTTGTAACATTTAAAATTAATGTTTACCTAAAATAAATATCAATCATTATTATCCATAATAATCATAATTAGATCCAAATGTAAAATTTTGAATTAGTTGTGGAAATTATTATTATTATGTATAATAAAGGAAAACATCAAATCTCACGTGTTACCTCTACGTTCACCAAAAAGATAATTACAACTTATAAAAAATAAAAGATAAATACAATTTAATATTTTTAAAAAAGATAAATATACTCTATTTTTTATTTTGTAAATAATAAAAAAGAAACACAATTATTATTTTTGTATGTTTTTATTTTTGCTCATATACATTTTATATAAATAAATTTAATTGAAAATATCCACGTAATACGTGGGTTATAAACTAGTTTTATGTAATATCAATTAATTATATAGTACAAAGTTGAAGTGAACATTGAGTTTATTTATGATATACTATGTTATTGAGTAAAATATCGTGATAGTACTAGTTTATTGACCTACTGTATTACGTGAATATTTTAATAAAAATTCTTTGTAAAAAATCTCTATATAGTAAAAATTAAAATATACAAATATTAATTATTTATAATAATTATTTTTCTTACTATGTTTAATAAATATTTTTTAATGATTCATTTAAACTTTTCATTTACAAATTTATATATTTTAATTCATATAAATTGAATTTTTAGTTTATATACAACGTAATATTTATATATTTTATCATATAAAGAAATTATTATGTCATATCTTTTTATCAGTTACTTTTTACTTGATAAAAAGTTAAATATTTTGGATGGTTGATTCGATTACAAATGTAAATCGTTTCAAAAAGCAGACTATTTAATAATCTGATAAATTGGTTTCTTAAACATCAAAATAAACCGAATCTATATAAGTTTCAGCTCTAAGAAAATTTTATCAAGCATACCTGAAATATCAGATCGAGTTGGTTTTGGAGATGGGGACTTTTTGAGAAATCGGCCGTGGTTTTGAGGTTTGAACCTGAGCCTATTGCTATTTATTAATGGGCCACTGCTTTGTATGACCCTTGGAAATTAAAAGGGTCAAGCGGGTTCAATATAAACTCAAGTTTAGAATTACCCGCTAAATCCAACCTTCATGGAGAAATTTGAAGAGCAGTAACTTAAGATGTACGTGTTAAGGTCGTGGGTTCGATTCAAGGTCGTTCCATTGATTTTTGAGGCTCCGGAAACATATAAGAGGGTCCTACACGCACATACGCGCGCGCACACACACACACACATATACATATATATATATATATATATATATATATATATATATATATATATATATATATATATATATATATATATATATATATATATATATATATATATATATATATATATATATCGATCTTGATCGTTTCTGGATTCGATCTGTATCTCAGATCCTTGTTAACAATTAAACAAAAAATGATGACAAAACGACGAGAAAAAGTTTACATATGTGATGCAAATTAAGATTTTGTATATATGTATGTATGTAACTTTGAATTGAAAATTAATGAAGAAGTCGAATGATACGTGGACTCATTCAACGTACGTACGTGCATGCATATATTTTCTTAATTATTGAATGAATTGAGAGAATTTTGCAGCACCTTCATCTTTAAAACTGATTTTGTCCAATCATTTTTATTTATCGTCTAAAAGTTAACCAACGGTTAATGGAAACAAATATCACCTTAATTTGGAGCACATATATCCACAAATTCGAAACAGTGCATAGCGGCACATAATTAATTAATTAAAGATCAATAATTTAATCCAAAATAATGTTTCAAATTGAGTAATTAAGGATGCTTTTTAAGGATGTTAAATGACGCATCAATCAAATAATTTCTCTGTAGTTATCAGAGGAAAATACTAAAATTTTAGATGTTTTTTTCTTAAACGTACAATCACCGGAAGTTAAAGAAGATATTCAAAAGCTCTTGTATTTTTGGGGTCTGTACAGTTGAACAAGTCACACCTGCTTAGAAGTTAAAACCGGGCCTGGGTTCATGTCGACCACACATTGACCCATTTTATTTTTTTCACGTACTTTTTATTTTTCAAATTCGGATGTTGAATTAAACTTGGTTTCTGTTTTTCAAAGTAGATATATATCTAAGTTTTGATTCAATTTGAATTCTAAAGGGTTAATATTGAAAAAACCCAATCATCTTTTCTCATTTTATCGATTAAGTCCCTAAACTTTTTTTTCAACTGTTTAAATCCCTAAACAATTTTTGTCTTATCTGAACCTATATAATTGTTACAGGCAACCGAAAGAAAAGGTCACCCGATTTTAACCTGTTTCATTTTTTTTTCCTTTAACACTAACTCTTTCATTTCTTTAACCCTAACCTACGCATGTTTTACTGAAGCTGTAAAAACCTTTCATTTCCCTCCAGCATCGAAGCTTCCCTTCATCCTCAAACGATTTCAAGTCAAATTTCGAATGCATTCTGTGAGTTTCAAACACATTCAAGCCGAATAAGTTCGAACGATTCCCTAAAGTAAGTTTTTTTTGTTGATGTTAATCTTGGTTTGCGATTTGTTATTTTCAGTGAGTTTCAAATGCATTCAACGTAATGTTGACCTGTACTCCATCCTTGATATTTGAAGCTCCATATGAAGGTCAGTCGGTTAATAAAGTTACTTCATAGCCATTGTACTTCATCTGTGACTTATACACCACCACCAAAAGAAATGAATAAAAAAGGAAGACCAAGATTGAAGTAGTTGTTTGGAGCAAATTAATGACAAAAATGAAACTGAGATAAACCAGAAGACGTGAAGAAGATGAATATGTTAGGTTACTGATATTTAACCTGATGAACCAGTCATTTATATAGGTTCAGATAAGACAAAAATTGTTTAGGGATTTAAACAGTTGAAAAAAAAGTTTAGGGACTTAATCAATAAAATACAAAAAGATTGTTGGGTTTATTCAATATTAACCCAATTCTAAAATACATATATAGAAATGACACAACCCAATTAACAATTTAATTATCTAATGCATTTGACTCAAATAATAACTTTAACCTTTTACCTTTTTTAGAGTTTTTTAATCCTTTAATATATTTTAATTTTTTAAAAGTTTGGACGGATCAATTGGGTTGATTTCGGATAATAAGAGTTGACCTTAACCTAATCCAAAACTTTTCATGATGATTTGTTTTTACCGTTTCATGTTTATATCACTTTTTCGACTTGGGTTGTCTGGTCATGCTAGAAATTGTTATCCTTAGGATTAATTGATTTACAAGAATACAATTTGTTAGATAAGTATGACTCACAATTGAAAGGATCATTAACATTTCTTGGGGCAGATTGTAATTTAAGTTGACAATACTAGAAAACTGGGTTAATTATTTTAGACATAAAAAACCGTAGGAAACACCCTTTAGCAACTGCTTTCTGACCGAACAAAAGCGTCGAAAATATTTTGGTCGCAAAATATTATCTGACCGTTTTTTCTGACCGATAACAGAATATTCTGACAAACATCTTGTCGGTAACCCGTTGTTAAAAGTTAAAAAAACGTTTTTAAAAACGGAAATTGACAGACTAGATGTGACTTACCGACCGACTTATATAGTTGACAAACTAGATGTGGAAAAAACGTTTATAAAAGTGAAGGTATGACACCATTGGGTTTGATTTTCCACTTTAAAAATTAAACTATATATCACATGGTTTTAAGAAAGCAAGTTGTCAGAATAGATGTCAAAAAAGTGTTTTTACAAAAAGTACGTTGTGGAAGTGAACCGAGCTATTTGTGAGCTACTTGACATTGATTCGTTAAAAGTGTCCGAACTTTACATATTGATCTCGCGAGTTTATACGAGCTTAAACGAACATTACATGAATATATGTTTTAACTAACAAATATATATACAATAAATTAATTATAAAAATTGATATTTATAATAAATGAGTCGAGCCCAAACCAAGCTCGAGGTTATAAAATCTTTCACGAGGCTAGCTCGAGCTTTGCACATAAAGCACGAAACAAGTTGAGCTCTATCCTGATATCTTTAATTCTTTCCATGTTGACAAGTAAATGTGAAAAATGAAATTTATACTAAACTCATTTCTTTACTCTCTCTTATTGAAAATCAATGTTTTCTTCACATAACAAAAATACATGTAAAATCTCATATAGTTTCATTCTACCGTACCAAACATAGTCTGACATTATCTCAATTGCGTTACACAAATGCCAAAACTAATGTACGTATCAAAAAATATATTAAATATAAAATTAAGATGTTTTGTACGTAATAGTATTGAAGATATTTCTCAACCTAATGATTCAAATAATGTCCACAAACAAAGTAATGTATGTGCGGTTAAAAGAGCAAATATAAACTAAAAAATAGACTTTACAATATGGTATTCGTGCAAATTATAAAACCATTTGTTTAAAAGTTTTTACTCGTTTTTTAACGACAATCTAACCTACTTTTATTCCTAATCTACTCATTTGCCCTAAATGAGGACTTTAGACTTACTTTTACCACCTAAATTCAAATTTGCCTTCGACGGAAGTCGAACCTGTGAACTCACACTTAATTATGATCCTCATTCCAAATGAACTGAATCTCATTGGTTAAAAATAATTCTATATGTAATGACCTCATAGCACAAAATTATACTTGAGTACGTACGTATTTCATTTTGCTAGCTTGCGCATTACCAGCTAGCAATGATCAACAAGTTGAAAATCTTTCTATGCCACTTGTTGCACTTGCACCTCGTTCAATGAGCTCAGAGCTCACGTCCAAAATTCATCTCTTATGGTGTAGCTTGGTGAGAGGTGACACCGAAAAAATTAACCAAACCTAACAAAAGTCGGTAATAAAATTGCTTCCTTAAATCCTTTGAACTTTCAAGTGTTATTTTATCGCAAGATAAACTTCATTTGCCTTTTACATAATATATTTGGGACAGTCTGCTTTGAGCCAATTCGAATTGTCAGTGTATCAATCTTTTTATCAAGTTTTTTACTAGACTCATATATTTTGAATATATAGTTTACCAAGTAGGGGTAGTTTTAATTTATTTACTAAAAGATAGTAATTTTGATTTTAAGCCTTATAAAGCATGGTGGTTTCAACTTTATAAAAAATTTCAAAAGTTTTTTTTATCCAAAATTGGAATTCTTTATTTTTAAATGATCTTTATTTTTTCTCATTAACTTCTATTTTAAAAAAAAATTTCAAAAATCTTGCTTTTTATCAAATTGATTCTTTTTCTTCTCCCTTCAAACTAAATTAAAAGAAAACCAAGAGTTCAATTTTAACAAACTAAAACAAGTTACAATATTTTTCAATTAAACAATCATAACAAACAAATTTAAAACCATGCAATAGGTTCATATTAGAAAACTTATTTTATCAATACAAATAAAATTATATAATCATACATAATTATATAAATATTTATTTTTTTAACTTATTATAGTGTTTTTTTTAATTGTTTTAAATTTAGTATATACAATGTTTGATTTTATGTCAAATTTTATCGATGTCAAAATTTTTAATGAAATTTAGAATGAGTAAAAAAGAAACTGAGTGAAAAAATATTTTTCCAGAATAAATTAGTTTTTAAAATTATTAACTTAAAAAAAGAAAAAAAAAACCATTTATAAAAAACTTAAGTTAAAAATCAAAACTACCGTCTTTTAGTAAATAAAAGTAAAACTACTATGTTTTAGTAAACAATTTTTAAAAATACTATCATTTGGCTAAAAACTTCTTTTTTTATGCAACTTAAATTTTTCATCAACATGCATGTAGATCATCACATCATTCCTTCTTAAGATTTTTTTTAACGGCAAATTAACTTACTTCTACTCCTAAACTACTCATTTGATCCAAATGGAGACTTTTTTAGACAAACTTTCACCACCTAAATTCAAACTTGCCTCCGACGGTAGTTGAACCCGTAACCTCACACTTACTTATCACCTTCGTACCATATGGGCTAAACCCCAATGGTATCCCTTCCTAAATGCTAGCATATATGTGTATAGAACAAACCCCCAACTACTGTATGTATTATTTATTATCCATTTATTATCATTTATAATTGTAGTATGGAGAAAACATTCATGGTTTGACATATTATACCATCGCATGCCACTTCAATTAAATTTATGATTAATGCTATTAATTAAGTTGTTTGATTCTAGGTAAAAATGTTATTACTGTTCAACCAATTTATAACTAGAACTAGAACTAGAATGATGTAATATGTTGATTATTTATGTATCCAGATAGATAGGATAATCTTAATTGAAGATATATGTCTGGTCTCAAACCGGCCAAAACCTTAGACCAGTCCCAGGCTGTATTATAGCCAACGTGCATCTATATGATTTTACAATTAATGGTCCACCAAATAAATGTTGATGGAGACGCACCACAAAATGAGTCCCCTATATATGCCTTTTCATGTTAATTGCACTCATTTTTCTATTGTTTCTATTAATTTAGATTGTGCAAACGACTCAAATTGAATCAAACAGCACTGAACCTAGAAACAAACATACGAAATACTAGAACCTAAAACGAAATCGGATTTATTTATGTTTTTTGGTCTAGTCCTGTTGCACACATTTTTCTATTGTTACCATTAACTTAGGTAGTGCAAACGACCCAAATTGAATCGAACAGCACTGAACCTAGCTAGAAACAAACATATGAAATTCTAGAACCTAGAACTAAATCGGTTTTATTTATGCTTTTCGGTCTAGTCCTGTTGCACTCATTTTTCTATTGTTTCCATTAACTTAGGTTGTGCAAACGACCCAATTGAATCGAACAACACTGAACCTAGAAACAAACATATGAAATACTAGAACCTAGAACTAAATCGGTTTTATTTATGTTTTTTGGTCTACTCCTGTTGCACTAGCTTTTCTATCGTTTCCATTAACTTAGGTTGTGCAAACGACCCAAATTGAATCAAATAGCACTGAATCAAAAATATAAAATACTAGAACCCAGAACTAAATCGAATTTATTTATGGGTTTTTCGGTCTAGTCTTGGGTTTTGTACGCATCTACCAATTAAATGTCAATTCTACCCAAGTGTGGTACATAAGGTGATAATACGTGCAGATTCAGATTCGTTTTTTTTTTAATTAACGTGTTCACATCTCAACTTTACATTGACGGATTATTCATCCGTTCGTGACATGCTTGGTCTTGTGTCATTTTTTTGTGTTGGTTTTGTATCGTGCTTTGTGTTAACCCATTTTGACTATAAGAGTTTACCAAATCTTTAATAATATAAATTTCAAAAAAGTTTTTTCTCAGAAATTAAAATATAATATCTCAAAATAAATAAATAAATAATGATTATTATTATTAAATAACTAAATAGTAATAATAATAGGTTTTTAAAAAAAATGAGAAATGTGACGAAATGTTTACACCCTATAATATTGATAATTTTAAAAAAATTTGGTAGAATAAAGAAAATAAATGCTAAAATATGATAATAATAATAATGATAATAATGATGGTAATAATTAATGGTAATAGTAATAATTCAAATTTATTTGAATGATTAAGTATAGAATCGGAAAACTGTAAACCTATAACCAACCCGCTTAACTTCGTATGGACTTGTATATGACTCCATTAATAATAGCTATCTTTTTCTGCTGTTAATACGATGGCAATGATGGCATGATAAACATGTTATAAGTAAATAATGAAGTGGAGCAACTTAATCTAAAATTAGATTGGTCAAGAGTTTGATTATTGTTCTCTATACTAGCCATAACCGCTAATTTATTCAAATAAGAAAGAGAAATTTTCGTAAAAATCTTTAAGTTAGGTCATTTTTGCGGTTAAGAGGGTGTTTGGATTTGCGTTTGAAAAAGTGCTGTAGCGTTTTGGAAACTAATAATCAGATAATATCTGTAACAAAAAGTGCTGCAGGAAATGTAGTGTTTGGTTTAGCTTCTGCTGTTTGCTATCATAATTATCAAATAATCAGTTTTTAAAGTGTTTGGATTTGCGTTTTTACTTGTAAAATGACCAAATAATCACTTATGAAGCAAATAAGCTACAATTTTTAACTTATGAAAAAGTGTGGTAAGATTAACGCTAAACGCAAATAATCACTTATTAACGTATGCAATCCAAACACTTTAAATTAATTATTTGCGTTATTGTAACGTAATAAGCTGATAATCTGGTTCATAACGCAAAACCAAACACCCTCTAAATCTCTCAACTATTTTCCATTGTACAAAAAAATGACCGACTCAAAATGAGATTTTTTTCAAGATAAATGACTGACAATCTTTATGTCCAACCAAGCTTCTCTCCAGCAAACTCACTTGTCTGTTTTTTATGATTCAATCTCACATTTTTGTTCATTTCTTAATTCAAATTTGTGTTTTTTTTTGTGGGAATTTACTTTTTTGGCAAAATTTTGATAGTCACTGATGACTTGTCGACGGTGACCTGTGACTTTTAATCAGTTACAAATTATAATATCCTAATTTTGTGAGATTTACCGGTAGGGGTTTTTTGTGTAATGAAAAATGGTTGCGAGTTTTAACCGTAAAAATAGTACAGTTAACATTGGTTTCTTTTAGATAGATTTCATTTGCGTCCAGTTGAGTTTACTGGTATCAACTGCTTTTATTCTAAAATAAAGAATATTGTTGATGACAAAGTAAAAATTTAATTACATTTATTTATAACTTCTAAAATAACAAAAATAAATAATATAAAAAATACAAGCATATCCCTATTTTTGACCAAGGAAAAATTTTGATATAATTAGGCCTAGATATCTAGGACTCTAGGGGACTGTAAATTAATAAAATATTATATTGGGCCAAGTCAAAGGAATTAAGAAATTGAAAGAGTGGCCGGGCCTTCCAGCGTGGCTATCGCGAGTCACGAGTCACGACTGCCGAGTCCAAAACAAAAGCGGGTCAGTCGGTTCGGATCTAAACCTTTTAACCGTATAATCTATCTATACTAATAAAAAAAATGAGTAAAGGACATTTTTGGTCCTTGTGGTTTGATGGTTTACCCGGATTCAGTCCCTTAACCATAATAAGGTCAAATTTCATCCCTATTTTACTAATTTTGTGCCCTTTTAGTCCCTCGTCCGTTAAATTTAACGACACAACCGTTAAATTTGTAAGAATGACATTTTTACCCTTTTCATTGAGACGCTTTTAGTCCCTATGGTTTTATTATTTACCTATTTATAGTCCAACATTTATTTTATTTTATTTTATCTTTATAATTATATTATTTATAGATATACCTAATTCATTATAAACACACTTATTTTATTTATATATATAGTTATGTTTTAATATTTTATTCACATTTACTATTGTTCGTATTTTATTTAAAATTTAACTTTTATTTTAATATAAATATATATTTCTTTACTAATTTGTTTAAAGTTCATCTTCTTTATTAATTTTAATTTTTATAATATTATTGTCGACATTTATATATGTAATTTTATTAGTTGTGTTTAAGTAAATATAATATCGTCAATATTTTCCTCTCCAAAGTCACTATTTCTTCAAGTATCTTTCAACCTAATCAATTATCAACACATAAATTATATTATATGTGTTATATATATACATATATATTATATTATATATATATATATATATATATATATATATATATATATATATATATATATATATATATATATATATATATATATATATATATATATATATATATATATATATATATATAGATTTAGGTTCAAGTGAGTACCACCTCTAATGCAGCGCACCAGAAGGTACCACCCTTAAAAGTAATTTTTTTGAAATTTTTTTTCATGAACATGTTCTAATTAACATTACATAGATCATATGTGAATTTCACGCAAATCCGAACACTCTAAGTGCATGAAAACACACATCACATAAATGCATGTTCACATGTCTTCAAAATTTTGTAACTGTGTGTTCACATCATTTTTTAGGAGCTAGGAGATGTGAATGTATGTGAAATTTACATACGATCTTCATAATGTTAATTAAAACATGTTTATGAAAAAAAAAATTTAAAAATGTTTTTTTAAAGGTGGTACCTTCTGGTGCGCTGCATTTGGGTGGTACTCTCTCGAACCATATTCTATATATATATATATATATATATATATATATATATATATATATGTCCAAGTGAGTACTACCTACTACACAGCGCACCCGAAGGTATCACTCGTAAAATTTTTTTTTGAAATTTTTTTTCACAAACATGTTTTAATTAACATTACACAGATAATATGTGAATTTCACGCAAATTCGAACACTCTAAGTGCATGAAATCACGCACCACATATATGCAAAATTTTGTAAGTGTGCGTTCACATCATTTTTTAGGAGCTAGAAGATGTGAATGTATGTGAAATTAAAACATGTTTATGAAATAAAAAATTAAAAAAAAAATTTTTTAAAGGTGGTAGCTTCTGGTGCGCTGTATAAGTAGTGGTACTCCCTCGAACCATATTCTATATATATATGTGTGTGTGTGTGTGTGTGTGTGTGTGTGTATAATATTTTCAAGTATATTCTAATGTCATTATTTTTTCAAGTATATTTACATATGTATATAATTTATGTCTCGATAATTGATTAGGTTGGAAGATATTTGAAGAAATAGTGACTTTGGAGAGGAAAAATATCGACGATATTATATCTACTAACAAAATTACATATATAAATGTCAACAATAATATTATAAAAATTAAAATTAATAAAGAAGATGAACTTTAAATAAATTAGTAAAGAAAATATATAATTTTAATTAAAATAAAATTTAAATAAAATACGAACAATAGTAAATGTAAGAGTTAATTACAAAAATGGTCCTTGTGGTTTGTATCAAATTTTGGATTTGGTCCCTGAACTTTCAATTTTGCAAAATCGGTCATTATCATCAAAGTTTTTTTTCAAATTAGTCCATTATCCATCAACTTTTATTGAAATGCCCATTTTGCCCTTGTTTATATTTACACTTTTAACTCTTTTAATTACAAATAATTACCAACTCTTTATTTTAATAAAAACAAATTATATAAAAAATAATAAAAATATAATTAATTAATTGGAAACAAATAAAAAAATTTTCCAGATTTTTTATTTTTTTAGTTTCAGTTTTTTATGTTATATATATATATATATATATATATATATATATTTTAATCGATTTGCGTCATTTTGTTTATATTATATATAGTTGTAATAAATTTTAAATTTTTAATCAATTTTATAAGTTTAAAAAGCTTTTGCAATTTTATTGTTTTTTTTTGTTCCGAAAAATAAGTTTTTATTTGGTTTGTGTAATTATATATATTCGGTTAAATTGAAATTCTAAGTTTTATAGATTAATTGATTGTTTTCTCCGTTTGCGTAATTATTTTCAAATTTTAATCAATTCGTCATTTTTTGAATTGGAAAATTTTATAGATTGATTGATTGTTTTCTCCATTTGGTTAAATTAAAAATCGGAGTTCGTATTTTTTTCGGAGCGAAAACATTTAAAATTAAAGCAGTTGGCGTTATTTTTAACGGTTAAATTTAAGATCAAAATGTTTCGTCATTTTTTGCGATCGAAAATATTTAAAACTAAAATGGTTGGCCCTTTTTTCGTTTGGTTAAATTAGAAATCGAAAATTTTGATTGTTTTAATTGATAAAAAAACATTAAAACTTGATTAAGTGGTTGTTTTTTCCATTTAGTTAAATTGACGACCGAAATGGTTTGTCATTTTTTCCAAACAAAAACTTTTAAAATGAAAAAATGATGAACCATTTTAATTTTTCGAGTGAAATGATTAACTAAATGGAAAAAAAATCAATCAATCTAATTTTAAGTGTTTTCGATGGAAAAAAGAACAACTATTTCGATTTTTAATTTAACCAAACGTAATAAACAAACAATATAATTTTTAATGTTTTTAACATAAAAATGACTAACAGTTCCGATTTCCAATTTAACGAAACGGAATATGATGAACCAATTTAATTCGAAATCTTTTCGTTCAAAAAAATGATATATTATACCGTACAAAATACAAAGTATAAAATTATGCGAAACGAAATTAAAATTATTCGAAATGTTTTATTGTATTTGTTTTTTGTTTCTAATGGATTAATAACATTAATACTTTTATTATTATTTATATCTATTTGTTTTATTAAAAAAGAGTTGTTAATAATTTATAACTAAAATGCTCAAATGTATAAATATAAACAAGGGCAAAATGAGTATTTTAATAAAAGTTAATGGATAAGGGACCAATCTTGAAACTAAACTTTAACGATAATGACCATTTTTGCAAAATTAAAAGTTCAGGGACCAAATCCAAAATTTGATACAAACCACAGGGACCATTTTTGTAATTAACTCTAAATGTAAATAAAATATTAAAATATAAGTATATTTATAAATAATAAGTGTGTTTATAATAAATTAAGTTATCTACAAATAATATAATTATAAAGATAAAATAAAATAAAATAAATGTTGGACTATAAATGGGTAAATAATAAAACCATAGGGACTAAAAGCGTCTCAATGAAAAGGGTAAAATTGTCATTCTTTTAAATTTAACGGTTGTGTCGTTAAGTTTAACGGACGAGGGACTAAAAGGGCACAAAATTAGCAAAATAGGGATGAAACTTGACCTTATTATGGTTAAGGGACTGAATCCGGGTAAACCATCAAACCACAAGGACCAAAAATGTCCTTTACTCTAAAAAAAATAAATATACTCATTTCTCGTGAAGCCACGTGTCATCACCATGAATCAACATGTGACATTTATAGTTTTAAAAAATAATAAATTAATTTAGATTATATTTATCCAAATCTAATATAATCAACTTTTAAATTCAAATCAAATCAAATCAACAAAATCTAATACTATGATAACTTTTATATATATATATATATATATATATATATATATATATATATATATATATATATATATATATATATATATATATATATATATATATATATATATATATATATATATACTCAGGTTCAAAAAAGTACCTCTCGAAATCAAGTGCACCCGAAGGTACCAACCTTAAAAAACTTTTTTTAAATTTTTTTTCTCATAACCATGTTTAAATTAATGTTATACACATGATATATGAATTTCACATACTTTCACACTTTCTGTGTCCTTAAAACTTATGTGAATGCTCAATGCATATTTATGTGAATGGTCATCCATGTGAATGATCATTTCACACAATGTGAATGGTGTGAATGACCATTCACATGATCTTTTTTTATCATTCACAACATTTATGATGTTGCTCCTTTTGAAAAAAAGTCTTATAATGTTGTCTTATACATGTCTATTCAAAAAAAATATATGTGAATGATCATTCACATTAGGGTACGCTGGAATCTCATAGGTACGCTGATGAACCTGATTCTATATATATATATATATATATATATATATATATATATATATATGTGTGTGTGTGTGTGTGTGTGTGTGTGTGTGTGTGTGTGTGTGTGTGTGTGTATGGATATATTTAGAAATATACAAAATTAATAGGTCATAATAAATAATAATATCGTTCTTATATATTTTTGTTTTATAAATAATATTTATATCTTTACCTTTAGTTTATTATATTTTATATATATTAATAATATTCACGTAATACACGGGTAATAAACTAGTTTTTGTCTATTTAACGGTTAACCCCGTATATATGTAAAGACATTTGGCATTGTTATAAAAAAATGCAACGACGTTTTCTCACTTTTATCAATTTATCAAAATTATCTTTAACACGATTTATGTAATAATGTTTCTTATTGTTATCAAAATATACAACATTTAGTATACTTATTTATCTGTTAATTTGTTGTACATCACTTTAAATCTTAAGTAGCACAACTACATGTAAAAAAATTATTTAATCATCTTTGTTAATGTAGTATGGGTTAGGAGAAAAACCTATCTGATTTCAGTAAGACATTTTCTTTCTAGGGAGAATTTCATATATATTATTGTAAACTTTAAGTATTATGCATATATCTTTGTAAACTTTTTTATTATATATATAATCAAGTTCATTAGCGTACCTATGAGATTCCAGTATACCCTGTTGTGAATGATCATTCATATATATATATATATATATATATATATATATATATATATATATGTATATTTCTTGTATAAACAAGTATAAGATCAACATCATAAATCTTGTGAATAGTAAAAAAAATATCATTTGAATGATCATTACTTGGATGGTCATTCACATAAATGTACATGAACATTTACATAAATTTTAAGGACATAGAAAATGTGAATGTATGTGAAGTTCATATATTATGTGTATAACATTAATTTATACATGGTTATGAAAAAAAAAATTAAAAAATGTTTTAAGGTTGGTACCTTCGGGTGCACTTGATTTCAAAAGGTAATTGAATGATCGTTTAACGTAAATAGTAAAGTTTTACAGCGAAGTTGGTTAACTTTATATTAAAATTTTATTTCTAATTTTCACGTTTATCACCAATTACGTGACAAATAGTTTTGGCAAATAACAAACTTTTAAAAATAGGAATGGGATGACAAATTTTCAGTCCAACCTACTACTATCTCTAGTCGGAATAAAATAAAGCTTATAGTAAACTTGTTACAAAATTGTAATAGAATAATAAAAACAAATAATAATTTTATACTTTAACTCTTATTTTTATAACTAATTGAATTTGGTGACGTGAATTTTTGTATGCATAGATGTGTCCATCTAGATTTTTTTAGTGATCTACAATAAATCAATAGATGACCAAGTAAATTACATTGCATTTTTGTAATAAGTTCAAACGTTATTGTATAAATCGTGTTAAAAATGATTTCATTCCATTACTTCGTAAAAAATGAAAAACATTGTTGCATTTTTTATAACAAGTTCAAACGTCATTGTATAAAATACGTTAAAAAGTGATTTCGTTACATAAAATGATAAAAGATGGAAACGTTGTTGCATAAATATAAAGTCAACCCTTTATTTCATTATAGACGACGGTAGTCTCAGAATTTAGAAACACCAAAAACTTAAATAATTATAACAATTAATATATATTGTTATTCATATCATAAATGGTATGTTTAATTAATCATATAAAAATTATTAATTATAACATCCAAGTTTTTGGTTAAAATTTTGTAAACTTCGCAATACAAAATTTGAAATACGTACAGTACGTTTAGTTTGAAAATTAACTTGGTGTGTTCTTTCATCCTTTGTGTTTCTAAATTTAGATTCTTAAATAATTAAAAAAGTAATGATATAGGTGTTATCGTTTAAAGTTGAATAAAAATAATAAAAAATATGTTAAATATAAATCATAAGAAATGTTTAGACTTAATTTTTGATATAGATATAAGAGATTTTATAATGAAAAGTTATGAAAAATAAAGTTTGTTCCTTGTCTTTCCATTAGTTCTCCAACGGGTGCTCGAAAAGATAGTTGTGGGGAAGGGTGTTCGCTTCATTTGGTTCTGTCTCATTGTTTTTTGTTTCTTTCTTTCTTTCCTTTTTATTTTTGTGTTGATCGACTTTTAAAAATATCTTTATCATTCCAAATAAAAATATATATAGCATTGACTTTTAAATTAAGCTCTTGAATTTTCTACCTTTAGCCTTTAGGGGGTGTTTCCTCATTTAAGGATGGATAAGGGAAAAATTAAAAAAATAAATATAATGGTTTTTATATTATGAAAAAGAAAACAATAATTATATCAAATGTCTTCATTTGTCTTTCATAAATTTACTCTTTATTTAGTTCTCCGTTAGTTTATATAGAACTAGTTTATGACCCATATTATATGTGAATATTTTTAATAAAAATTATTTATATAAAATGTACATAAGTAAAAATAAAACACATAACTATTAATTATTTAAAATAATATATAAATATTGTTATAATTTGTTATGACTATTATATTTATAACTATTACAAATTTATATAATATGTATTTAGTTTTACTATATATTATCGATAAAGTTTAATATTTTATTTTTAAGTTTATATTTAAAATAGCTAAAAATTAATAAATGTTAAAAAAAAAAAAGATGAAAAATAACATAAATGGATAATGTCAAATAGTCGATAGATTTATATATTTATTAATGATTTCCATACATGGGTCCTTGGATCACGTGAAGGAATGAATAATGAAGATCCGGGTCAAGTCACGTACGTTCCCTATTGCGGCTTGCCTTCACATGTGATGACAAATGGTGTGTAACATTACATCACTAGAATACATAGCATGTCCATGTGTTTGTGGCCTGCTGTTCAACACCAGCTTCTTATACATGTGGCTGGTATGCCCATATGGGATGGTTGGAACTCATCGATCTCGATCATGCACTACACCTCCATCCAGAGCCGTCTCATGAATTTCGGAGGCACTGTGCTTGTGATTATAACATAGTCTCTTAAATATTTTAAATAGTAAATTAGTCACTTTGAGACTCAACTTTAACAGGTAAAGTGAAGAAATTATAATAAATAATACGAATCAAATTGAATTTGACATGCATTCCATTATAACGCACCGATGCACAACGTATAGATGTGAGATACAAAAAAAAAAAAAAAAAAATTATTGGTCTAAATTTAAATCTATATTATGACCAGGAGGCCCTACAAAATCGGAGGGCACTGTGCAATCGAGTCTTTCGCACACCCTAAAAGACGCCCCTGCCTCCATCCAACGATGTACATCTTTATTAAACGACACTCGATCTGAGTATGTTGTTCCTTCAACTTCCTTTTTCAAATATTAGTCTGTTTGGTAATGCATCATGTATTCTATCTTCCTAAGTTTGTTTTTTATAGCACTAATTAAGAACACAAGAAACCAAGTAAAGAAATGCAAGATTTTATTCAATTCTCGCAATCGAGTCTTCATCATCATATCGTACACAAACCTACATCTCTAATTAGACAGCTTACATCCACAAATAACTGAAAATTTAATTAATAGATGTAGTTATTAATGATCAATCGTCTAGCTAGACTACCCATCACATTAACCGCATCTCTTGGTTTTGTAATCCAATGTCTCCAATAGAATTCCAATTTTTTGCACCTATTGGAAATAGTCTATCCGTCAGATTTTTATGTTTGTTTATTGAATCTAACAATCTGCATGCCATCAAAATGACTTTTAAAACAAACTTCGTAAAAAACTTTAATTTAAATTTCAAGCTAGGGATGTGGTTAATGTGACTAAAAAGATTCTACGACATTTACCGTATCCCATAGGCATAAATATATTGTATACATGTGTGTGTATATATGTTTTAAGGGTTGAATAATTGAAAAATAATACATTTGTCCAGTTGGGTTGACTAGTACTAGTAGTAGTACTAGTCGTTGTACTTACTTGTCCAGGCCAGCCAGCATCAAAACCAATTAAGATTCATGCCCCATGCTAGGAACATTCGCCAATAACAATTAACAAGATAAGGTTGAACTTTTCTAAAACCAATAACTTAATTGGTCAGCAACATATATATATATATATATATATATATATATATATATATATATATATATAGAATATGGTTCGTGTGAGTACCTAAAAAATGCAGAGTACCGTGAGTACCTGTGAACACACGGGTTTCATATGTGAACTTGCTCCGAAAAAAAGTTTTTTTTTTGAATTTTTTTTCATATTCATTTAGATACGAATAATATAAGGCTATCAGTAAAAAATTATATACATTCACACTTTCTATCATCTTAAAAGTCATGTGAACGTGAAAAAATTCATGTGAACATGCTTAGTTGTGAACACACGTTCACAACAGTTCAGGTCATGTGAACACACACGTTTCACATAGTTCTAGTGTGTGTTTTTGTGTGATTTTTTGCAAGTAGTGTTGTATTATTAATTTAAACATGATTATGAAAAAAAATTTCAAAAAAAATAATTTTAAGTGAGGTACCTCCGGTACTCCGCAAAAGTAGTGGTACTTATTTGAACCTAAATCTATATATATATATATATATATATATATATATATATATATATATATATATATATATATATATATATATATATATATATATATATATATATCTTAGGCATTGTTTGTTTATCTTTTAATGGAATCATTAAGATGTTATTTTATCTTTTTTAGACTTTTTAATGATTTCATTAAGAAATAAACAAACAACCACTTAGTAGGGTTTATATTTGTGTCATAGCTATCTAGCTTTAACATTAATGATTAATATTGAAAAAATCCTATTATCTTTTTCTTTATTTTCGTGATTAAGTCTCCAAAAAATTTTTCTTATTGTTTAAATCCCTAAACTATTTTTGTCTTGTATAATCCTTCGATATATCCTAGAAAGCAAATTTTTGTGTAAATACATTAAGTGACATGCGCGCGCACCGTCATCTCTCATTATATCTCCTCAATTTTACGTACTAAATTAAGCCAACTTTCTTGATCATATATAAAGAAGAATTACATAACATATAGAGTAGAGTAAGCAAATTCATAACTTTTACCGGTTTGAAACTATGTTTATGGTAAGCAAGCACTAATTAATTTAATTAAGTAGATATATACTAACATACATTTTTGTGTTAAATTGTAACCTAATATTATTTTTATTCTATTTAGGTTGCATTTGGTAGAGAGAATCGTAAAGATTAAGTATAAAATCAAGGGATAAAGCCATACAATAGTAACCTACTTTTGAAAGTTTATCAATATAGTACGTCTACTTTTTTAAATGTCGACATGGTACCTGTACTTCAATTTTTCATACTAATATGACCATATTTGTAATAGATCCCTGTTTTTCGTACCACTAGAACCATGTTTCGTATGTAAAAATCGGGCTCTATTATTTAGAATGATCATATCGATACAAAAAAATGAAGTACACGTACCATATAATTAAAAAAGTAGACGTACCATATCGATACATTTTCAAAAGTAGGTTGCTATTGTAAACATTAACACTAAAATCAATGGTATTTTATACCATCAAAGTTGAAAAAGCAATAATCATATGGTGGTTGTAATTTTATATCTCTAATTTTAGTTTATACTTAATTCTCCACAATTGCTAGAGAAATGAAAGAATACATTTTTAACTTGTATATTGATCCAATTTAAGAATTCGTGGAGAATTTATATATGTAATTCAAGTATCTTAATTTGTAATTTGTCTTCATTTCATTTTTTTTCGATTTCTCTCTACCAAACGCAACCTTATGTAACGTACTAAAATTTTTCTATATATTTCAAGGATGGATTCACGCCACATACTCCTTGACAATGACATGTTTGGGGCAGGTAAATTTTTTTAAGTTTTTTTTTTGTTTTTTTAAGTGTTGTTCAATTCGCAGGAATCTCAACTCAATATGGAGTCATTTACATTCTAAGAAGGTAACAAAAGCATGGTCTAAGATTCCTAACTTCATATATATATATATATATATATATATATATATATATATATATATATATATATATATATATATATATATATATATATATATATATATATATAGAGAGAGAGAGAGAGAGAGAGAGAGAGAGCGGGAGGTTCCATTGAGAACTTTTGTGCATCGAGGCACAAAAGAACCTCCATTGTCCCTTGGATGAAAAGAATGTGTGGGTTAGATCAAATGGCAAAAGGGTAATTAAATAGAATATTTTATGCATCAAGTGCACATAATGAAATTCGCGAAGGGTAAAACAGGAATTAAGCAATCCTTATTTAATTATTACACTTTCCAAAATTAACAAAAGTAATACAAATTCAAAATACATAAAAATACATGCATATCGTTCATCTCTTCATACATAACGTTCATATGCTTCCAAAAATAAATCATGCATATCGATCATCTCTTCCAAAATCAAAATACATCAAAGTACAAACATGAATCGTTCATCATCAAAATACATGCAATATCGTTCATCTCTTTCAAAAATAAATCATGCATATCGTTCATCTCTTTCAAAAATAAATCATGCATATCGTTCATCTCTTCCAAAATCAAATACATGCATATTGTTCATCTCTTCCAAAATCACAAAAATACATCCTTTTATCTTTCAAGGTGTTCATCATTCAAAAATGAATCTTTTTATCACGTTTTTCATTGAAGGTGTTTATCATTCAAAAATTTCTCATGCATTCAAAAAATGCGGTGATTATTGGCCATAGAGAGAGAGAGACGGTCGGTGCAGCGGTGGTGCGATAGTGATGTAGCGGCCGAGAGAGCGGTGATGCGATGGTGGTGCAGCGGCCGAGAGCGCAAGACGGTGGTGGTGCAATGGCCGAGAGAGCAAGATGGTGGCTGGATTTTGAGAATGAGAGGGGGTGGGGCGGTCACATGTGGAAGGAGAGGGAGAGAGATTGATCATGGAGAGAGAGAGAAAGAGAGGTGAGGAGAGAAAGAGGGAGAAAATTTTGGTAAGTTGTTTAATGTATTGATTTGTTTCCTAATCTAATTAAATCTAATTTTCTATAATTAATTAATTTTCTTATAAATTTATTCCACATATACCCTTAATGCTCCCTTGGTAGAAAGTCTGATGCATAAAAGTTCTCAATGGTGCCTCGATGCACAAAAGTTCTCAATCGAACCCCAATTTATATATATATATATATATATATATATATATATATATATATATATAGAGAGAGAGAGAGAGAGAGAGAGGTGGGTTCAATGGAGAACCTCCATGCATCGAAGAACCTCGAAATACCTCCATGCACCACCATAAATGCATCACAATTCCCCCGTAATGCATCATTATTTCCACGTGATGCATCAAATTCTCGAGTGATGCATCGATTTTTACATTATTTCCACTTGATGTATCAAATTCTCGCTTGATGCATCGATTTTTACGTGATGCATTTCAGTTTTTCTAGTGATGCATTGTGGTTCTCTAAGGTTCTTCGATGCATAAGGTTCTCCATTGAACCCACCCCTATATATATATATATATATATATATATATATATATATATATATATATATATATATATATATATATATATATATATATATATATATATATATATAGGAGGGTTCAATGGAAAACCACAATGCACATGAAAATTTGTGAAAACCGCACTGCACCACCACAAATGCATCAAATTCTTCGCGTGATGCATCAAAATCCCGCGTGATGCATCAAATTTCCCGCGTGATGCATCAAAATCCTGCATGATGCATCACCTTATTTACGATCATGTCACCGCGTTTTTCATGAAATGTACCAAATCGGACAGTATGCGTAGGAATCCATTGTTTTCAGGTGCATAATGGTTTTCCATTGAACCCACCCCTATATATATATATGTGTGTGTGTGTGTGTGTGTGTGTGTGTGTGTGTGTGTGTGTGTGTGTGTGTGTGTATATAGAATATGGTTCGAGAGAGTATCATCCATTATGCAGTGCACCAGAAGGTACCACCTTTAAAAAAACTTTTTTAAATTTTTTATTTTATAAACATGTATTAATTAACGTTATGAAGATCATATGTAAACTTCACATACAATCAAATCTCCTAGCTCCTAAAAGTGATGTGAACGTACACTTACATAATCACTACAAGAAAAGTGTCATTTAGTGACACACACTTTTAGTGACACAAAAAAAAGTGTCACTATATCTTACTTTTAGTGACACTTATGAAAAAGTGTAGGTATAGAGCAATCTTTTACCCACTCATTTTCTAAATTAGTGACACAAACACATACATTTTTAGTATATCTATATCCACTCCACTTTTACCCACACTTTTTGTTGTGTAGGTAAAAGATTTTTTTTGGGTATAGATATATAGTGACACTTTTTTTGCAAAAATTTTACGCATTTACATTTCGTAATTTTTTTTTACCCAGACCACCATGCAATATAGATACTCGAGATCATTCAATGTCGAAGTAACAATTTATATCGTATATTCAACGTCGAAGTAATACTATATATCATATATGCAACACTGCATATACATTCAATCATAAAAGGGTCAAAATAATGGTCAAAAATTAGTATTCAAACTTGGTGGACCACCCTTAATTTAACTTAACGAGACCGATCATTATATATTTTTTTCGAAAAAAAATTTACGTGTTTATTTTTCGTAAAATTTTTTTTTTTACCAAGACGACCATTCAATATATTATATCGAGATCATTCGATGTCGAATTTCAGTTTATATCACATATTCAACGGCGAAGTAACACTACATATCATATATGCAACCTTTGCATGTACATTCAATGTTAAAAGAGTTGAAATAATGGTCAAAGTTAGTAGCCAAACTTGGTGCCCTCCTTTAATTTAATGTTAATATATTTACCATATTATCTCTAGTGTTATATAATAATCCTATGGTATAGATTGGTTTCATACTTCTGCACTAAATTAAGGTTTTACAATGATTCAAACCCTATACACACACACACACACACACATATATATATATATATGTGTGTGTGTGTGTGTGTGTGTGTGTGTATGTATACATATACATACATACACACACACACACATATACATACATATGTGTGTGTGTGTGTATCTATATATAAGATCAAATGAAGATAATGATATCTTAATAACTATGATAAGCACTGTGATTATTTTACATATTGATTCACTATTTTTAAATGTATAATTAATGAATCATTGGAAAATCACCATACATCGTATAGGTGTGTTCAATTAGGAGAACCACAATACAGCGTATGTGTTTATGGGTGTGTTCAAAAGACAACTGTAATGCATTGGAGAATCACAATACATCGTAAAAAATACGTAGTACATCACATGAGATAATTTTGTCACGATGGGTTATGCATCACATGGGAAGATTCACAAATTGTGAATCACACGGAATGGTTGCGCATAACAATCCCATCATGTGATGCATAATCTCTTGTATGATTATATAGGTTTAGAAAATTCATATCGGGAATTGTGTGTCACTTGCATTGTGGTTCCCCAATGTTTTTTCAATAAACACATGGTTATTCCTTAAACCCCAGTCTACCTGTGTGTACGGAAATATATTTGCATATATAAGGGTGAGATCTATGAGAAAATTTTAATTTATGAGAATGTGAAAAGAGAACACTAATCATTAGATTGGATAGAAAAGTTTACCTAAGGGCCCAAAAAATACGATGACAGTTTCGTAACGAAATGGTAATCTGATGGCAAAGGTTAAAAAACATGGTGACATCTTTATAAATACATGGACATTTGATGACATAAGAGATGAGCAACAAAAAGACTGAATCTTAACAGTCTTGACAAACTTTAACAGTAGTTGTTGCTGATGTTAAGGTTCAGCAGTTGAATCCTAACATTAGTAGCAATTGTTTTTAAGGTTTAACTGATGTTGTTAAGATTTGACATATACAGATAAATAAACATATCATGCATAACTTAAGGTATGAAAACCAGTTATAATTATTTAAGTCAGTCAGAAATAAGGAAGTTGAAATCTAAGACAGTGTCAAAGTCAGAGAATTCCAGTCTTCAAGCCATTGTCAGTCAACAAATAGATAAATTGACAAAGTAATGACTAGTTATAATCAGAGCCAAAGTCAGCTTAAAGCCAAATAAAATATGAAAGCTAGCCAGACTTCTAGCTATCAGTAAGTAAAAAATATTGTTAATAAAGAATATTTAAAGTTATTAATGCTCAACTAAAGTGTATAAAGTCAAAGCTAAATTCAAAGTCAAAATCCAGAGTTAAAGTATAAGCCAAGTTGGAGTCTGTGTCCCTGGCTAATCAGGAGGTGGTGCTAACCCACTACAGAATGTGTAGTCAACCAACCTAACTAAAGATAGTAAGCTATAGATTAATTGTTTTACATGTTGTTTATGAAATGAGACATATACTTGCAGCTTAGCTTCATTTGAAACTCTGTTTAAAAGCTAGTAAGCACGAATGTGCACATCAGGATATGGTGTCGTCCATTTTAACATGATAACACTTTTTTATTATCTAATCTTGCAATTATTTCGGCTTAGCTATTATATGTGTTGCTTTTGTATCACTACTTTATGCATGCTTAAGACTTATTGCCAGCTATGACTTTTCTACTTTTTTAATTGAAGCTTGTAGATGATGCTTATACTATTGTGTCAACCGTGTGATTTTACTGACAGCTAGCCTAGTATGTTGTTGATCCACACAAAATACGCGTGCGTGGTTTGATATCATCTTATTCTAAAGATCTATGTCTCATAATCAACGGGCAATGACCAAGGTTATGCAAATTGCATATGTGCCTAAGACTAATTAAAGCTTTATCCACTTATCATAGTTGTATGTTTACATTTAATCTATAATCCTACTAAGTCATATGCTTATAGTCACTAAGCCATATGCTATTATAGGTGCCTAAGACTAAAAATTTATCCGCTTATCATATTAGCTTATATAGTTGCTAATAGTGATGGCACCCGCGGGCGGCGGACACGGATACATATCACCCGTCACCCGTGCCCGCGGGTATTTCTATACCGGCCACCAGTCAAAAATCCGCCAACGGGTAGATTTTATCGTCCATGTCTGCCACCCGCGGATACTCGTGGGCATGGGTAAACCACGGGTTTTACCTTTTAAAACAAAGTATAACACTTTTTTACCCAACGAAACATATTTTAGCAATAAAACACATCCAACAAACATATATATATATATATATATATATATATATATATATATATATATATATATATATATATATAGGGAGGTTCAATTGAGAACTTTTATGCATTGAGGTACAAAAGAACCCATATCAACCAATAGATCAAAAAATTGTATGGATTAGATTAATGGCAAAAGGGTAAATAGTTGGACAATTTTATGCAACTTGTGCATTATAGGAACAAACAAGGAAGGACATTTTGGGGAATATGCATACCTCATTAAATTTAATATTTCAACAAATAATCAAATAATAAATGCCAAATAAATTCAATTGATACATTTCCAAATTTAACAAAAATTACACAAATTCAAAAAAAGATGATGGATATCGATGCATTTCATCGTTAATCTTATTTATCTATGCATCATGTTAAAAAAAGACGCATTTATCAAAAAAAAATACAAAAATTCATTTATGCATCGTGTTCAACTTGTTCATCATTCTTATATGCATCGTGTTTGTCGTTCATATTCTTTATTGAGCTATGCATCATGTTCAACTTAGGGGTGAGCGACGGGTACCATTTCCCGAACCCGAACCGGTACCGGTACCGAATTAATATATTCGGTTCGGTTTTTAAATTAGCTAAAATTCGGTATTCGGTACTTTCGGTTCGGTATTCGGTTCGGTAATTAGCTAAAATTCGGTATTCGGGACCGAACCGGCACCATATAAAATTATACGGTTCGGTATTCGGTTCTTCCAAAACTAATAATTCGGTTTCGGTATTTTCGGTATCGGTACCGGTTCGGTTCGGTACGGTACCGAGCTCACCCCTAGTTCAACTTGTTCATCATTCATCTATGCATCGTCATTGTTCATCGTCCATTTATCATCATCATTTTTCGTTGTTCATCGTTCATCATCCATCTATGCATTGTCATTGTTCATCATCCATCTATGCATTATCATTATTCATCGTTCATCATCCATCTATGCATAATGTTCTTCATAATTATCATCAGTTACCTCTCTTGTTCATGTTCATCATCATCGTTGTTCATCGTTATTCTTCGTATTCAAATCATCATCACTAAGAAAATCATGAAGAACACGATTAGAGAGAGAGATAGAGAGATGAGGAGGAAAATGAGGAATGTAGTTAATATGAGATTTTAATTCAAAATGTAACTCCTAATTATCATTTAATGATTTTTAGAAATAAATTAATTATCGTGTCTTTAGTTTTCCGTAAATGCCCTTTGTGCATCCTTGGTGGATTATCCGATGCATAAAAGTGCCTCGAGGTGCCCCGATGCATAAAAGTTCTCAATCGAACCTCAATCTATATATATATATATATATATATATATATATATATATATATATATATATATATATATATATATATATATATAATAAATTAAAAGGTAAATATATAAATAATATTTTTTTAAACAAAACATAAATACATATGTAACATCCCAATTTTCGAGATAATTGCGTGTAATTATTTTAGTGGATAATTAAATAATTATATTTGTGTTGGACCAATGAGATCCCGAGTAGTGGATTGATACGTGTCGGGTTACGAGTTACGTGTCTCCGGGTTATAAATTTAGTGGATTAATTATGTATTTGGGTTCGTGGAGTTAAATGGGTTAAAAGGACATTAATTGTGAAAATGTGATATCGGATCCGGGTTATTGGGTTCGGGCCCGGTCGAGATAAAGACGTACATATATGTTTATCCTTTCTTTTCCCTTATCCATTTGTGTGAGAACCTCCAAGGTGTAGTGTGTGTGTGTGTTTGAGGAAGCTCCAGCAGCCAGAGATCTTCTCCAAACTCCAGATTAATTGAGGAAACCTTGGATTCAGCTTCATCTTCTTCCTTATAGGTGTTCTTGAGTTCTTGGAAGGTAAGGAGCTTCAATTTATTGGTTTAAATTGAGTTACATGTTGTTATGAATTGGGAATTGGTTTGAAAGCTCAAAGAGGTAAGTTTTGTATGATTTTGTGTGCTTATTGAGACTGAATTCGTGTATAGAAGGAGTTTGATACTCCTGGGCAGAGCTGAAACCGCAGGTCAAGAACAGGGGTTTCGTGGTATCGCGGCGCGACCACCAGAGGGTCCGCGGCGCGACCAATGGCCTGCAGGGGAAATTCGAAGTTAACCTTGTGAATTGGGTTTGAGTCGGAATAGTGTTGGGTTCCTTCGGGATTGCTAGGGTGGTGTTTTGTTTGAGTTGCAGTCTTGTTTGTGAGTGCTTTGAGTCGAGTTTGGGTCGAGTTTCGGGTATTGATCGGGTTTCGGTTCCGATTGGGATTGTTTCGGGGGTTCGGGTCTGTTGTGGGTCGTATTCTGATTGGGTTTTCGGGGTTCTGTTGGGGATCGCAATTGAGTTTGAGTCGAGTTCATGTTCATTATGAGTTTGCGATAGGTGTTCGTGGGGTTTGCATTAACAAGTTGGGATCTATGTGATTTCAGGGACGAGTCAGCGAATCGAGCCGAGTCAGAAATTCCGGGATTAGTGAGTCGACCAGGTGAGTACCCGAGTTCTTTTCTAAACCGCGGGACTGTTTTACGAGTCATAACTGTGTAGCTAGCTTCGTGTATGTGTATATTGTGTATTGTGAATGAGACAGGGACGTGGGCGCCAGGTATGATTCTATTTCCCACATATGTGATATATGTGTGCATGAGATGAGATCCAGTCCGGGGGTCCGTGATGAGTTCCATACGGACGGTGATTCGCGATGTGAGATCGCGTGGGTTGACTGTCCCTAACAGTCCTTGGAGCGTGTATACACGGCAGGGCCTGTAGCCGGTTCGCGCCCGTGCTACAGGGTTGTGGCTAACCACCGGTGCGCACGGTCGTTAGCTGGGGAGGAGTCCCCTTCAGTGATTCTGTGTGCAGGGTCGTGGATCTCATGCTGAGTGTTCATATCTGCTCTATACTGCTGATTGCCAGAGACAGAGATTGAGCTTGTGCTGTGTGTATGTGCTACGTGTTCGCATGCTATGTGTTTACTGTGCAGAGTCTAACCCTCGAGTACTCACGAGCTTTCGAGCTTACGTATTCGAGTCTTCCGTGTTCAGGATTTCAGCGAAGGGTTCAGTAGCTGAGCTTGTTGATCTGGGATCGAGGATTATCTGGGAAGCTTTGTGTTAGCTTTGTGTATTAATCTGATCAGTACTGTTATGTTAGCAGCCTTTTGGCTTATTCAATTAGTGGATTATATGTTGATTGTGTTTGTATAAAAGTTTTAAATTATCAGCGATTTTAGTTTATCCTGTGACGTGTGCATAATAGAGCTATTGCGATATGCCACCTGTGTATTGTATCGACGTGGCATTTCCGGGATCGGGAGGGGTGTTACAACATAATATGTTTGCTACTTGACAGTTGGGTAATGGATATTCAAAAGGGTGAAATCTCAAAATTTACTCAAATAAACTAGTACTGAAATTTGAAAACTTCGAAATTGTCAGGCTATATATATATATATATATATATATATATATATATATATATATATATATATATATATATATATTTTCAAGATCAATGGGGTACCATGTTAGACTGGAGTATCGGGGAACCATTTATAGCCAATCATTTATCATTAAAATCATTAAAATATAATATAAATTTTACTTAAAATTCTTTCCCACATTAATTAATGTTGGGGGTAAAAATGATATTAAAAAAATTTAAATTAGAATCAAATATTCTGTGTATCCCATGAAAATCTCCATTTTAGTTAATATCATTTATTACACTCATATTGAACATGTGCAATGATGATACTCCATAAACCACGATTGAACATGTTCAATACCGTCAATATTGGTTTATCACCAAAAAGGTTAACAGTGACAAAAGAAAAAACTCCAACTGCACATGTTCAATAACGTGTAAATGAAATTGAACCTTCATGAACGGTTTGAAGAAAATAATAAATACTTTTATTTGACACATCCGGTTGAACATGTTCACTAAAACCAATTGTCGAATTCAATTGAACATGTGCACTAAAACTCATTGTCGAATCCGATTGAACATGTTTACTAATACTCATTGTCGAATCCCATTGAACATGTTCATTAAAACTCATTTTGAAATTTATTATAGATTTGTTATGAAAGTAAATATATATAATTAAGGGAACTATTATATTATTAGTTGTCATCTATTATTTAATATAAATTTAATTGACTATATTACCCTTTTAAACTTATAACCAAACATGGGTGGACTCCGGTTCCCCAGTCTAACATGGTACCCCAATGATCCCGGCCATATATATATATATATATGACTATATATATAGCGGGTTTAACGGGTAAACCCGCGGGTGAACGTCATGGGTTTCACAGGTACGGGTGGCGAGTATACCCGTGGGTAAAATAGTATACTCGTGCCCGCCCATTACCCGCCAGCGGGTATGATTTTGTGCCCACACCCATGTCCACAGGTGTGTTTTCACGGGTTTACCCATCCATAACGGGCGGGTATCCACGGGTTTCGGTTTTTTTTTCACACCCATTGCCATCCCTATTTGCTAAAGCTTAAAGACATTAGACCACTACTCAACAACTTGTGGTTAGCAGCTTTTTAAACTGTATTTGGGAGCGAAGTACAGTTGTTTGTAATAAATAATAATTATTATTTTAATAATAAAATATTCAAAAAGACTATGATGTGCTAAGCTTAGAAATATGTAATTAACTAATAAAAGAAATTTCCAATTATGTTACAATCAATTGGTTTTTTGGTCTTTAAATACTTAAAACATATGTTTTCAAACTATGAATGATACCTTATATATGCATTTAAGAAGTATGACTCCAAAACAAACCTTACACGAAAGTATATATGTTATATTTTCATGTTATTTGTCCAAGAAAAGTTAGAAATTAACATATGTAAACTGTGAAGTAAATTGTAAATTTTAATTATGTTAATTCAGTGATTTATTGCATTGAGTTAATGAATTTGTTTATGATGCTAAGCACTTGTAAAATCATTCCTATATATACTTGCCACTATAATTGATTTTCTATCATCTTAAGCTGCCAAAATCTTACCGAACAAATACACACAGCTTAAAAAAAAAACATGGTGACACCTACAGCCGCCGATCAAAATCGGACGGTCGTAGTAATGGTTCCACTTCCATTACACGGCCACCTGAACCAGCTTCTCCACCTCTCCCGTCTTATTTCCTCCCATAAAATCCCTGTCCACTTTGTCTGCACCACCACCCACGGCCGCCAGACGAAACTTCGAATCCAAGGATGGAACCCTCACACCATCTCCACCATCTATTTCCACCACTTTCCTATCCCTAATTATTCCTCTCCTTCCAACCTCAACAACTCCACCAACAATTTCCCTTCTCATATCCAACCGTTATGCGAAGCCGCCATGCAACTCCGCGGCCCAGTCGCCTCCCTCCTCCGTAAACTCTCACCCACCACCCGCCGCCTCGTCTTGATCCATGACTCTCTCATGGGTTCTGTCATTCAAGACTTTGTTTCGCTTCCGAACGCAGAATCTTATACTTTTCATAGCGTGTCCGCCTTTTCCATTGCGTTGTACACATCCGAGAAAGTTGGACAGCAAGTCCGAGAATTGGTGGAAGAACCACAAGCTCTTACAAAAGACCACCTCAGTTTCGAAGGTTGTTTCACCTCCGAGTTCAAGAAATTCATTTCGGTTCAACACAAGTATATAAAACTTTGTTCGGGTCGTATTTACAACACATGCAGAGCCGTGGAAGAATCGATTTTGGACCTACTCGAAAGTGAAGCAAGAAACGAAAACAAGTTAATATGGGCTCTTGGACCATATAATCCTGTAGTAGACTTAAAAAGCTCGAGAAAAGAAGGGGATCCAGTCGAGAAATGCCTCGAATGGCTTGACAAACAAGCATCGAACACGGTGATATTTGTTTCATTTGGGACAACCATTTCATTTTCTCGAGAACAAATCATCGAGATCGCAACTGGGTTGGAAAAGAGTGATCAAAAGTTCATGTGGGTGTTGCGAGACGCAGATAAAGGAGATGGAATTATAAGAGCCGGGGTCGAAGTCGAGCTTCCAGAAGGTTATGAGGATCGGGTTAAAGATCGAGGGTTGGTGGTTCGAGAATGGGCACCACAGCTACTAGTCTTGGGTCACCCATCGGTCGGAGGATTCATGAGTCATTGTGGATGGAACTCGTGCATGGAAAGCATGTCCATGGGAGTTCCAATAGCTGCCTGGCCCATACACTCGGACCAACCAAATAACGCGGTGCTAGTAACCAGAATTCTTAAGGTAGGGTTGCCGGTGAAAGAATGGTGCCGGAGAGAACAGGTGGTTACAGCTGCGGCGGTGGAGAAGGCAGTGAGGAGATTAATGGGATCAAAAGAAGGAGAAGAGATAAGGAAGAGAGCACTGGAGATGGGGGAGCGAGTCAGGAACTCAGTGAGTGACGGTGGCGTTACTCAGACGGAGCTAAAATCGTTCATTGGTCTCATAAGCCGATGAATTAATCAAGGTGTGATGAAATAAAATTAAATAAGGAACAGGGAATTAATACAGCAGTCAATTATTTATGGAATTCTATTTATGGTTGGGGCTTGAAATGAAAATGGAGGGTCCGGGTCAGGGTCCGGGTCCATGTCCTTGTAGACGAAACGGTTGTAATTCGACACAAACTGCTGCATGGAGGCAGACGTCTTAACTCATTCTCTTTGTTGCCCTGGGGCTGGAGACAACTAGTTTTTAGTGTACTTTACAAATTTACTTTCAAAAAGCAATAGTTAATGTGATGTGCATTTATTTTTTTGGTTTTTAAAAGTTATTTTATTAATAAAATATGATGCTTAATTTAATAAATATAATTATATATGTTTTGTTATATTATTATAATATATTATTTCATATTATATACAGATTATTGTATTCATAAAGTATGATGCTTAATTAATTTAATAAATATAATCATATATGTTTTTTTATAATATTATAATATATTATTTAATGGGAGAATTTCATATATATCATTGTAAACTTTAAATATTACATATATATCCTTGCAAACTTCCTTACTACATATATATCATTCTAACCTTTAAATCTCACTTATATACCCAAATGACTATTTTAAATTTGATTACAAAATATAAAATATCAATTCTTAATTAATTTATTATCGAATTAAATTAGAAAATGATATTAATTTATTTTTTAAATTTATTTTTGTTGGGATTTAAAATG
The DNA here is from genome assembly GCA_020465985.1 of Centrapalus pauciflorus. Lineage (NCBI taxonomy): Eukaryota > Viridiplantae > Streptophyta > Magnoliopsida > Asterales > Asteraceae > Centrapalus > Centrapalus pauciflorus. The sequence continues at coordinate 1,205,204 of JAANYP010004494.1, read as the reverse complement.
GTAGTTTAGGTATTCAAAAAAAATTTTAAATGATAAAATAAATTTAAAATAATCATTTGGATATATACGTGAGATTTAAAGACTTCGAAGGATATATATGTAATAAGGAATTTTGCAAGAATATATACGTAATATTTAAAATTTACAAGGATATATATGAAATCCTAATAATAATAAAGAAGAAAAATTGAAAGTAGCTTCTTGAGAATGGTTAATTCGTGCTAGTTGTGAAAAGTTGTAGTTTAGTTTGACGTTTTCTCTTGGAGTTTTTATCCTCGAAGATATTTTGTTGGGAGATTGTTATTTATGGTTAATAAAATTTCAACTTTACCATAAAATATGTTTAGTATTAAATCTTAATCTATATATTATAATAAAACAAAATAATTCATGTCATATGTTACTCTTACAATGTAAGAAAATTTTATTTTCTATCTCTTGACTTTATTACAATAAATTTTGACTTTATTATTTTTTTCATTAATTAATTAGTTAGTAATAAATTAGATGTTGTAACATATTAAATTAATGTTTATCTAAAATAAATATCTATCATATTATCCATAATAATTATAATTAAATCCGAATGTAGAAATTTGAATTAGTTGTGAAATTATTATTATTATTATATATAATAAAGAAAAACATCAAATGCATGTGTCACATTTACATTCCACCGAAAAATATAATTACAACTTATTGTTAAAAGAATAAAAGATAAATATATGTTATTATTTAAAAATATATAATTTATTTTTTAATTTATAAATAATAAAACATAAACACAATTATTATTTTTATATGTTTTTATTTTTACTTCTACACAATTTATATAAATAAATTTAATTAAAAATATTCATGTAACACGTTGTTCATGGACCAGTATACTAATTAATAAAACAACACCTACTCCAGGAAGTGTTATTATCATGGCTCTTCAATATTTAATTTTCTTTGCTCAATTCCATAAAATAACACCCACCCTGCTTCTTCCTTAAACCCTATTCAATCCAATCACATGTTTATCATCCTCAAAATCTAATCTAAGGTAAACTGTAATTTGTAAAATATAATGTTAGTTTCTTTTTAATAACTATTTCTTTTTAATTTAAGTATATAATAAAATTAATGTTTGAATGTTCTATTTTAATTTAACCACAAACATTATAGTTTTTTTTTCTTCAACGGAAATGATCTCATTTTTATAGGAATATAAAGGCAACACTAATAAATACAAGTTACTTTATTAAAATTACTCAAATGACTATTTTACATTATTTTTTAACAGGATAGTAATTCTAAGCGAAAAATGACCTACCGATTTGGTATGTGTAACCGCTTAACAAGCTAACATAGAGATTTTTGCTAAATCAGGTGAAGAGGTGGCATTTTTTAGATGACATGTTGACCACGGGAGCTTTAACTTAGATTTTAGTTTATTTAGTTCTTTAAAATTATTATTATTATTATTATTATTATTATTACAAGTTTATTAACCCGTTTATTATACGGATAAATTTAATAAATATTTTATCTCAAAAGTTATATAAACTAAAAATTAAAGGTTAACATTAAATTTTGATATATTGAAACTTTTTATACTTATGATACTTAATGTAACATCCCGTTTTTGTGATAATTGCGTGGAATTATTTTAGTGGATATTTAAATAATTAATATCGTGTTGGACCAATGAGATCCCGAGTAGTGGATTGACACGTGTCGGGCTATGAGTTATGTGTCTCCGGATTATAATCTAGTGGATTGATTATATATTTGGGTTAAGTGGATATTAATTGTGAAATTGGGGTATCGGGTTCGGGTTATGGGGTCGGAACCCGCCGAAAATAGAAAATTATATGTACGTTCTCATCCTTTTCTTCCTTCCTTATCTAGAATTGTTGTGTATGTGTGTGTGAAAGTGTGTGTGTACGTGAAGTAGTTGCAGCAAGGGAGGAAGCTTCCTTAATTGTATTTCAAGTGCTGGGAAATTTGAATTCTACCTTCTCCATCTTTGTGTTCTTGAGGATTTGAGGTAAGGGTCCCTAATCTTGGTTTCAAAATTGTGATATATGCTGCTGAATTTATGGGAGAGGGTATGAGATATTTATATGCTGTTATATATGGGTTATATATGTTTCTTTGAGCTGGAAATCGAGTTTTTGGGGGAGTTTTAACCCCTGGCAGAAACAGAGCAACGATCAGGAAGAAGAAAGAGCCGCCTCGGAGCGCGGTCGCGACCAGGGAGATCGTGGCCGCGACGCGACTGGGTCGGGCGCGGGCGTGACCGGAGAGGCAGCGCGGGCGAGTTCGGGGCTTGGGGTCTGGGTTCGGTTTCTGGTTTGGGGGCTGGATTCTTGTGGGATTTGGGGTCGGTTTTGGGTATTTGGGTCCCGTTGGGGGTGTTTTTGAGTCGGGGCTCCGTTGGGTTTGCTTTTGAGTTCGAGTCGGGTTCATGTTATATTGGGTCGGTTATATGTGGTTGTGGGAAGTGGGATTTGTGTTAACGAGTTGGGATCTGTGTAATTTCAGGGACGAGTCAACGAGCCGAGCCGAGTCAGAGATTCCGGGATTAGTGGATCGATCAGGTGAGTACCCGAGTTCTTTTCTAAACCGCGGGATGATTTTTCGAGTCATGATTGTGTAGCTAGTTTCGTGTACGTGTATATTGTATATTGTGAATGAGACAGGGACGCGAATAGCAGGTATGCTTCTATTCTCACATATATGTTATACGTGCATGAGACGAGATCCAGTGGTATGTGATGTGATATGTGTATGAGATCCATGATACCGTGATTGCGATGAGTTATCGCGGGAGCTGAGTAGCTCTGTTCAACCCTGAGTAGGGTCCCCATATATATATGGTTGTGTTTATTCTCAGGTCGCTCCTGAGCCTATGAGTCCTGTAAGCCATGAGTATGGCTAGGGTGCAGGAGGGGAAGAGTTTCCCCATTTGAGATGGGTATCTCATTGAGCATTGGATCTCATATGTCTCTGAGCAGAGGCTTGTGTGTGGCATGAGCATGCTATGTGTTCATACCTGCATCGTGATGTTGATTGCCAGAGACAGAGTTAGGGTTTGTGCTGTGTGTATGTGCTATGTGTACGCTTGTTATGTGTTTATTGTGCAGAGTCCAACCCTCGAGTACTCACGAGCTTTCGAGCTTACGTATTCGAGTCTTCCATGTTCAGGATTTCAGTGAAGGGTTCAGTAGCTGTGCTTGTAGATCTGGGAGCAGGGATTATCTGGAAGGTTTTGTGCTAGTTTCGTGTAGCAATCTGTACAGCTCAGCTTATGGGATTAGTGGATTATATGTTAACAGTGTTTATGTAAAAGTTTTAAATTATCAGTGAATTCTGTTTATCCTGTGACATGTGTTTAATAGAGTATTGCGATGCTGCCACCTGTGTATTGTATTGACGTGGCATTTTCGGGATCGGGAGGGGTGTTACAGCATGGTATCAGAGCTTGTGGTTTGAAGTCTGAGTATCATTAGTGGATGCTTAACTTAAACCTTGTTTCGATCCATGGGGGATCCATTGCGATTGATATTAGTGGAGTTAACTAACCTGGCTTAGTGTATAACGCTGGGTGATCTATCTATGGTTCTCAATTGTTTTGGGTTTATGCAGATCAGTATGGCAGATCAGGGCGAGGGGTCCGGCGCGGGCAAGCCGCCAGGGGATGAGTTCATTCGCAAGTCAGAGCTTCTGGGGGTGTTGACAGAGTTTTACAGGCAGCAGAGAGAGCAGGAGCGGGAACGGGATCAGGGTATGGGACCACGTGCTGGGGGTGGTCAGGATACGGGCACGGGTGCTTCTTCATCTATATCGCGGCGAGGGGGTTCGTTTAAGGAATTCATGACTGGGAATCCGCCGGAGTTTAGAGGTGGGGGTGAGCCAGGGATGGCTATGGCATGGGAGCGTGAGGTAGAGGCTGCTTTCAGAGTTGCGCATGTGGAGCCGAGAGATATGGTCGGTTATGCGACCTATCTGTTGAGGGGAGGGGCGTCACAGTGGTGGCAGTCCATAGAGTCAGTGATGACATCTTCTGCGGCATCTGCGATGACGTGGGATCAGTTCAGGGTTGTGTTCGAACTGCAGTACATCCCAAGAGATGAGAGACGAGAGATGGAGCGTCGATTCTTGCAATTGCGGCAGGGAGAGATGACGGTGCAGCAGTACGTGGACCGGTTCAACGAGCACTCCCAGTTTGCAACTCACCACATCGCCACTGAGCAACGAAGAATCGATGCGTTTGTTGATGGACTGCGAGCGGATATCAGAGAGTTCGTTGGAATGCATGAGACGCCTACCTTCGCCAGAGCATCAGAGATGGCCCGCATAAGGGAGCGTGAGATAGCCAAGCAGAGGGAGGAGCCATCCTTTCAGCGGCGACGTGCGAGGACTCCTGAGCGGTCCTTGAGAGACCGGAGGCATTCCAGAGACGATTCCAGGGGGGCGGCGTTCGGGACAAAGTTCGAGAGGCAGACGGGATCGAGATAGAGATAGAGACAGAGACGGGGAGCAGAGGTCAGGTGGTCCGGGGCGGAGCCAGAGATCAGAGAGGCAGAGTTAGAGGCAGAGTTCGAAATACACAGAGCAGAGCCAGAGCAGTGTAGGGCAGAGGCCTCGAGATGGAGGAGATAGAGAAGATAGTTCGGCTGGAGATCGGGAGTGCCCGAGATGCCACCGACGCCAGAGTGGGCCGTGCGTGCCCAGGTGTTATCGATGCGGTCAGCGTGGGCATGCTGCCGCCACGTGTACTTTTCCAGAGCCGTTGTGCTTCCGTTGTGGGAGACCGGGGCACAGGGTGCGAGACTGTCCAGAGTTGGGATCAGCGATACAGGGTACGAGTTCTAGTGGGGCCAGAGCTGAGCCGTCGTCATCCGGTCGTCATGACTCTCGAGCGCGGTGTCGGGTCTTTCAGACGACTGCAGAGGAAGCTCGAGATACTACTGATGTGATATCGGGTATGTTTTTCTGAGCTTGCTTAGAGTGTGTGTCAGTTGTGGGGCGGGCTATTGGGCTATGTCTGTGATAAGTGTATGTGTTCTATTGTGTGTGACTGCTTTGTGGTGTCTGTAATTATGCGGCTCCGTGATAGAGGTGTGAAGGGGGTTGTGTATGGGTTACGTGGGATTGTTATATCTGGGTATGTGTGTGAGAGTGGGATATATTGTGGTGTAATGGGTTATCAGAGTTTCGAGATTGGGCATTGTGTCATGTTAGTGGATCAAATTATGTGAATAATTAATGCGAATGTGTTTGTGATTGCGGGATTCAGTGACAGAGGGGCGAAATTGTGTATATGAGCTGAACGGGGTGTATACGTGGAGTCAATGTGCTAGAGTTGGGCTACTGTGATCTGGGTGTGTATGTGAGAGCGGAATATATTGTGATAAGATGGGTTATCAGAGTTCTGGAATTGGGTATTGTGCTATGATTAGTGGATTAATCATGTTGAGTTGCGTGAATTATATGAATAATTATTGTGATGTGTTAGTGGATTGATCAACCCTGATAGTGGAATGTCATATTGATAGTGGATTATCATATTAATAGTGGATTTAAATTCTTGTGTGTGCTATCCCTATCTGTGATATTGTGCTTTGCGAGATGCGTTTATCTGGGTGGTGAAAAGAGTTAAGAATTTTGTTGCGATAGTGGATTAATCTATTGCGAGTGGATTTAATCCATTTATGAGTTTAACCATGTTTATGAGTTTGCGTTTAGTGTTTCGATGGAGATGCCTATGGTGTTAGTGGATGATCTATCTAGAGCTATGCGAGTATGTGATGAAAGCGAGCAAAGATCGATGGATTGAGATAATATGTGGATTCGAGTGGCTTATGAGGTGACGCCACGTGAAGATTCTGTGAATAGAGGATCTATCGGTTGCCGATATGTGAATTAGGGAATTTAATTGAGCTATTAGTGGATTGTCTAATTGAGTTGAAGATTCGAGGGAATTGACTTACTTCGAAAGTTGAAATAAAGATGTGTATCAGTGATGATTGTGTCATTCAGAGTTCAAATGCGAATTTGTCAAGAGTGTTGATAATTATATCGAGAGTTATGAGTCGAGATTTCGGGGATTTAATACGGAGATGGGCATTTGCGAATGGTTTGCGATAGATTCCGGGGACGGAATCTTTTTAAGAGGGGAGGATTTGTAACATCCCGTTTTTGTGATAATTGCGTGGAATTATTTTAGTGGATATTTAAATAATTAATATCGTGTTGGACCAATGGGATCCCGAGTAGTGGATTGACACGTGTCGGGCTATGAGTTATGTGTCTCCGGATTATAATCTAGTGGATTGATTATATATTTGGGTTAAGTGGATATTAATTGTGAAATTGGGGTATCGGGTTCGGGTTATGGGGTCGGAACCCGCCGAAAATAGAAAATTATATGTACGTTCTCATCCTTTTCTTCCTTCCTTATCTAGAATTGTTGTGTATGTGTGTGTGAAAGTGTGTGTGTACGTGAAGTAGTTGCAGCAAGGGAGGAAGCTTCCTTAATTGTATTTCAAGTGCTGGGAAATTTGAATTCTACCTTCTCCATCTTTGTGTTCTTGAGGATTTGAGGTAAGGGTCCCTAATCTTGGTTTCAAAATTGTGATATATGCTGCTGAATTTATGGGAGAGGGTATGAGATATTTATATGCTGTTATATATGGGTTATATATGTTTCTTTGAGTTGGAAATCGAGTTTTTGGGGGAGTTTTAACCCCTGGCAGAAACAGAGCAACGATCAGGAAGAAGAAAGAGCCGCCTCGGAGCGCGGTCGCGACCAGGGAGATCGTGGCCGCGACGCGACTGGGTCGGGCGCGGGCGTGACCGGAGAGGCAGCGCGGGCGAGTTCGGGGCTTGGGGTCTGGGTTCGGTTTCTGGTTTGGGGGCTGGATTCTTGTGGGATTTGGGGTCGGTTTTGGGTATTTGGGTCCCGTTGGGGGTGTTTTTGAGTCGGGGCTCCGTTGGGTTTGCTTTTGAGTTCGAGTCGGGTTCATGTTTATATTGGGTCGGTTATATGTGGTTGTGGGAAGTGGGATTTGTGTTAACGAGTTGGGATCTGTGTAATTTCAGGGACGAGTCAACGAGCCGAGCCGAGTCAGAGATTCCGGGATTAGTGGATCGATCAGGTGAGTACCCGAGTTCTTTTCTAAACCGCGGGATGATTTTTCGAGTCATGATTGTGTAGCTAGTTTCGTGTACGTGTATATTGTGTATTGTGAATGAGACAGGGACGCGAATAGCAGGTATGCTTCTATTCTCACATATATGTTATACGTGCATGAGACGAGATCCAGTGGTATGTGATGTGATATGTGTATGAGATCCATGATACCGTGATTGCGATGAGTTATCGCGGGAGCTGAGTAGCTCTGTTCAACCCTGAGTAGGGTCCCCATATATATATGGTTGTGTTTATTCTCAGGTCGCTCCTGAGCCTATGAGTCCTGTAAGCCATGAGTATGGCTAGGGTGCAGGAGGGGAAGAGTTTCCCCATTTGAGATGGGTATCTCATTGAGCATTGGATCTCATATGTCTCTGAGCAGAGGCTTGTGTGTGGCATGAGCATGCTATGTGTTCATACCTGCATCGTGATGTTGATTGCCAGAGACAGAGTTAGGGTTTGTGCTGTGTGTATGTGCTATGTGTACGCTTGTTATGTGTTTATTGTGCAGAGTCCAACCCTCGAGTACTCACGAGCTTTCGAGCTTACGTATTCGAGTCTTCCATGTTCAGGATTTCAGTGAAGGGTTCAGTAGCTGTGCTTGTAGATCTGGGAGCAGGGATTATCTGGAAGGTTTTGTGCTAGTTTCGTGTAGCAATCTGTACAGCTCAGCTTATGGGATTAGTGGATTATATGTTAACAGTGTTTATGTAAAAGTTTTAAATTATCAGTGAATTCTGTTTATCCTGTGACATGTGTTTAATAGAGTATTGCGATGCTGCCACCTGTGTATTGTATTGACGTGGCATTTCCGGGATCGGGAGGGGTGTTACACTTAACACATTTTATTAAAATTAATTTTAAGTATAAGTTAGTTAAAGAAAAAAGATAGTCAATAATAACATTAAGTTTATTATCATTATTATAATTAGTTAATACTTTTTTAAATGTTGGGGAATTTTAAAGTTTTAATAGATATCAAAGAATAGGAACATTTATTGGGATAAAAAAAATATGAATATTTATATTAAAAAAATACAAATTACAAATGTCAATGGGATATGAAGCCATATGGCATTATTAAGGTGATGACAAATGGTAAAAATTGTACTCCTTTAATAATATAGATAGATTATAGTTCATGTTCACAACAATTGTGATTGAAAATTTTTTAGTTGTATAACTAAAATTTAGAGATAATGTTTTCATGTAAATTATATTAATCCTATAATTATTGTTTTTTTACTAATAACTTTAGTATTAATGTATTTAATTTTAAATGTATATTCCTAAAAAGCAAATACTTATCAAAATCATATATATATATATATATATAGCAAATGGATCTATAAACTAGTTAACAAAATAAGAAAAATACATAGTTGAATATTCTTATTTGTTTTTTCTTAACAATACAAGGTGATTATATATATCGTGTGAATACCTAATAAATGCAGAGTATTGTGAGTTCCTGTTAACACACGAGTTTCGGATATGAACATGCTCCGAAAAAAATATTTTATCATATTCATTTAGATACAAACAATATAATAATATTTGTAAAAAGTTACACACATTCACACATTTCTAACATCTTAAAAGTCATGTGAAAGTGAAAAAATTTATGTGAACATACACGTTTCACATAAATCTAGTGTGCGTTTATATGTGATTTTTTTACAATTAGTCTTGTATTATTAATTTAAACATGATTATAAAAAATTTAAAAAAAATGGTCTTAAACAAGGTATCTCTTGTAATCCGCAAAACTAATGTATTCACTTGATTCCAAATATATATATATATATATATATATATATATATATATATATATATATATATATATATATATATATATATATATATATATATATATGTGTGTGTGTGTGTGTGTGTGTGTGTGGGTTCAATGGAAAACCAATGTGCATTACGAAAGCTTAGAAACCAACATGGTGCATAAACAATCTGAAATGCATCAAAAAGATTATTCAAGGGCATTATATGTATATTCTTTTTACCTTAATTTAGTAGATTTTAAAAATAAGATTTAAAACTAGAAATTCCTATAATTACTCTACTTTCCGATACGATGGGATTTATCAGTTAAACAGAAGCAATATTTTACATGTTTACCATTTTGCCCCTATGCACACCGATGCATCGATCATATGATGCATCCGAAAAGTGATATTAATTACATCATTGCCACATTGTTCTTTTTAATGAATGCATCAGATCCAATTGTTCGATTGGTAGATTTTGGCTTCCTATGGTTTCCTGATACACATTGGTTTTCTATTGAATCAATCCATATACATATATAATATGGTTCGTGTAAGTACCTAAAAAATGCAGAGTACTGTGAGTACCTGTGAATACGTAGATTTCATCTTCTCCATCTTCATGTTCCTTTTTGAAGTTATGAAGATATGAAATTGAAAGTACGAAGATCTCCATGCTCGTTTTTTGAAGGTCTCCTCACGAAGCACTTTCATTTTTTATAATGTCTTAATAACCAATATTGATTTCTGGGTTTTTTATGGTTCTTTTAATGATTTTTTTTATTTTCGAAGCATTGATGCATGTTTATGTTTCAGATATGAATTTTTTAAACCACCAAATCTACACTTTTTTGTATATTATATGTGTAATACTTATATATATATATATATATATATATATATATATATATATATATATATATATATATATATATATATATATATATATATATATATATATATATATATATGTAGGCACACACGCATAATAGTTTCTTGTTATACATATTAATATTATATATTATATGTGTAATATCGTCTTTTTCATATTCTCCTTTTTTAGGTTTTCAAGTTTTTTCATCTTTACCAATGAGGTATATGTTCGAAGGTGAAGATGAAGCAGGTATGAAATTGAAAATAAGATGATTCATCTTCTTCATCTCCATGTTCGTTTTTTGAAGGTTCGTCTTTTTGATTTTTTTTAGGATCTATCAAGCTTCGTTATGAAGTTTATCGAAGTTTCAAGATCCGAGTTTTTTTTATGTTGATCTCATCATAGTTATATTTGGGTTTTTTTTCTTAAGATATGGAAGTTTCATCTTCAAGATTTGATTTTTTTTTTCATATTTTTGTGTGTTTATTAAATGTATAGTAGTTATATATTACGTTTTTTTATACGTATAATGGTTATATGTTATATGTGTAACAGGTAAATATTACATGTATAATAATTATATATTACAATGTATAATGATTTTCATTATATGTCTAATATTATATATTGTATGTATAATATTTGAAGACCTCTATCATGAAGTTTTTTTAAAGTTTTTTCAATTCTGAATATGAGTTAAGTAACTCAACAATCCACTAATTTTTTTTTTTTTACATTGATTCAATAGTTTTTGACTATAAATAATGAATCACATATTTAAAAATAGATAAATTCATGTACAAATTTAGTGAACCATAATGTTTCTTTGAAATTATCAAAATATATTTAACTTCTCATAATAACTTAAGTGTGTGTGTCTATATATATATATATATATATATATATATATATATATATATATATATATATATATATATATATATATATATATATATATATATATATATATGTGTGTGTGTGTGTGTGTGTGTGTGTGCGCGCGCGCGCGCGCGCGCATGTATATGTATATGTATATGTATGTATGGCATCTAAATTACGTTGTTTATTTTTTTAATAAAATTATTAAAAAGTCATTGACTGTTCAATGACACATCTTAACGATTTTATCAAAATATATAATATCTTTTGATGTATAGTTTGACCAATCACATAAATTTATATGGCAATATATACATGGCATAGCACTCTAGACTTATTTATTAAATAACGAGAACTCCTTTTATTTTAATAAAGTGGAGGCCCATATCTTTTCATGTGATCCAGAAGGCCCTTTTCTAGTAGATGAGTCATGAGATTAGAATGAACTGAAAGGCGTTCCTACCCTTTAAATTTTAATCCCCCACCACCTCTCTCTAGGTGTTCAAAACCGGATATCCGAATTTCGGATAGTGAATTTTGCTATCCGAATCCGAAAATCGGATATCCGTAATTTCGGATTCGGATATCCGTAATTTCGGATTCGGATATCGGATTATCCGAATATCCGAAAATTCATATTTTTTAATTTTTTAAAAATTAAATCAAATATTTAAATATCTAAAATACAAATTCATATACCCAAATACATATTAAAGATAAATATATCACAAACTAAATTTATCCGGAATTATTTTTACTCAAAACGACTAAAAAAGGATTAGAAAACTAAAATATATTAAATATTAATTAATAAATCTATAATATTAAGATAAAACTCAAAAATTACATTAGAATAATAATAAACACTCAATATTATGTAAATAATCAATCCTAAAGATATAAAAAAAATTTAAAAAATAAATTTTTTTGGATTTTCGAATATCGGATTATACACATTTACATAACCATGTTTAAATTAACGTTATACACATGATATATGAAGTTCACATACATTCATACTTTCCGTGTCCTTAAAAATTATGTGTATGTTCAATGCACATTTATGTGAATGGTCATCCAAGTGAATGATTATTCACACCATTCACATGTTCTTTTTTTTTTACCATTTACAAATTTATAATTTTGTTTATTTTGATAAAAAGTCTTATAATATTATCTTATACATGTCTAAGCAAAAAAAATATATATGTGAATGATGAAGAATCTAGTTGTTAGCCCACGTGTTACGTGGATGTTTGATTTATAAATTAATTGTTTGCTAAAAATCTATACAAATGTAAATTACATATTATAATGTTTATTTTTCTACCAAAAAAAATTACAAAAACACTATTATTTTTCCTTATGAACATAATTAAATTTTTTTATTGCAGTATGAACAGTACTAATATGTGTTATCATTATAAAACTATTTATTTTTTGATTTATTTATATTTAACTAATAAAAATTCAAAAAAAAAATTAGTTTTACATAAAACACAATTTAAATAGTTTTATTAAAAGAATTTATAAAATATTTCATTAGCAATACTACATTATTTAACTTTTAAATGTACGAAATAGTGTCTAGTTAGCTAAATTAGAAGTTAGATATGTAAGATATTAAAATCATTTAAAAATTATTTTTTATTTATAGGAGTTAAATTAGGTAATACTTGATTGTAATTGTACTAAATTTTTAAATATAAATTACATAATTAACTATGGGGATTATATATGGAAAATAGAGAGGGAAAATGAAATTTTGATCTGATGAGGAAACGACACGTGTCACTAGACGTTTTCTTTTATTAATAGATATAGATATATATACATACATATATATATATATATATATATATATATATATATATATATATATATATATATTTATATTTATAATATTATATATATATTTATAATATTATTATTCCCAATAGAGTACGCTAGAATGTCATGGGTATTCTGAAAAATCTGTTATATATATATATATATGATATGATGAAATGATTAATTATTAAAATGCTCAAATATATATTAAATATTGTTTCTCCTACAAAAGTACCCACATGCTATCATGTTATTAAAGTGCACAACTTGAAACAAGAAATCAAGTTCTCATCATAGCGGGTTCAAGCATTATCATGCATACGTACATTCATATCAGAATCAAAAAGAATTTATTATAATATAGAAATCTATCTTTTTTCATCTAAAGATCAACTACATTCTTATTACAAGAAACGAATACAAATAACAAGAATAACATGAGCAAAGATCTTGGACTCTATCTTCCTAGCACCGCCCACAAATCTACCTTTCTGCTCCTCCACAATCCACCATCAGTTGCACTGGTGATGGTGGCCGCCACCGGCCTAAGCTGGTGGTGATTCCTTCACTAGCCCAGGCCCGGCCCACAGGCAAGTGCTACCTGGGTTTTTGCCCAGGGCCCAAGAAGAAGAGGGGGCCCAAAAAAAAAAATTTTATGTACATTGTTAGGTAGGTTCAGTCCAGGAAAAAGAAAAAAAAGGGTCTCGTTTTTTCTACCCAGGAAAACTGAAGCAGCGCCGCTAGAATGGGGAAGACGAAAAGTCGAAACGGCTTCGTCGCTTCGATTACCAAACACCGATGGAAGATCGCGATTTTCGAAGGAGAACAGTCCACGTGGACCACGCTTCGATTGCCATTCGCCCGTTCGTTTGGAAGATTGGCAGATTACGATTTGCGAAGGAACACATACTTGTCGTCGTCGAGTTGTGTGAATATTCCGTATTTCTGTTGCATACTCGTTGTCTCGTTGTCTCGTTGAATCTTTCTGCCAATCGCAAATCGCAATCGCTGAGTTCTGACCTTCTGTTCATCGGGTGATTGATTCGTAAAATCGTGATTTCTCATTTCTTTTCTGCTCTAGTAGTCTAGTTCATTGGTTCAACTCTGGAATCGTGGAGATGGGGTTCTGAATGCTTGATTAACAGAAGAAGCTTATTCTAAAGGTATTGTTATTTTTTTCATTATATTTTTCCTAATATGTCTTGCAATTATGTTTTTAATGTAAAATTTGTAATTTTGATTCACTAACAATTGTTTTTCTTTTTGTTTGTAATCAGAAGCACAACAAATAGTTATTGATCCCTCAACAGTTCTAAGAATCTCCGGTGTAGTATTCAAGTCTCAACTCTCACGAATTTAGAATCAAGTTTTTGACAATTCAAAGCTTCAACTAAAGGTGTTTTCGCTCCTTTAACACGTTCTTTTGTTATTTACTTGTTTTGATAGTAATTGCATATTTTTAAGTAGTAATTGCATATTTTGGTAATTGCTAATTGCTAGTTGTTTACTTGTTTTTGCTACTTTGTAATTGCTAAATATTAGAATATTAGTTGACTAGTTGTTAATTTGTTTTGGTAATTGTTATTTGTTAAATACTAGTTGTTTGATTGTAATTGTAATTCTTTAGTTTTATACTTTTATATAATGTTACCTAAAAAACATTTATCAGGAAGTCAAAAAAGAAAAAAAAGAAAAGAAAATGAAATTCTTATACAATCTCAAAAAGGGGCTATATGTAAATTCCTTAAAACTAGCTCTTCTAATATTTTAAATGAGAGTGTTGATAATATGAATACGAATGGTTCTAATTTGAATGAAAATGAAGTAAATTTGAATGAAAATGAAGTCAACTTGAATAAAGAGGAATGTGATGTTAACTTGAACAATAATAATGTTAATTTGGATAAAAATGAAGTTAACTTGAATAAAGATGAATGCGATGCTAACTTGAATGATAATAATACAAGTTTAAATGAAAATGATACTACTTTAGATGAGAATGATATTAATTTAGATGAAAATGTTACTAACTTGAATGAAAATGACAATATAAAAGATATTTATGATCCTAGAGTATGGGATAGTTTGGATAACAAATTAAGGGATATATTAGTTGAAAAAGGGCCCATAAGAGAACCAAATCTTGTATTTCCCAAGGATAAAACATCTAGACATTTTTCTTATGCTTATTATACTAGAAGATTAAGTAATGGAGAAACAAGTGATCGAAAATGGTTAGTTTACTCAAAATATGTTGATAAAGTATATTGTTTTTGTTGTAAATTATTTAAACACACTAATCAAAAAGGTTCTTTATCAAATGAAGGTTTTAATGGTTGGAAACATCTTAGTGAAAGACTTAAAGAACATGAAAATGGTATTGAACATTTAATGTGTATGAATTCTTGGAATGAACTAAAACTAAGATTGGATAAAAATCAAACAATCGATAAAGATTTACAACATAAAATTATAAAGGAAAAAGAACGTTGGAGACAAGTTTTAAAAAGAATAATTGCTGCTGTTAAGTATCTATCTAAATACAACTTGGCTTTTCGAGGATCTAATGAAAAACTTTATCAAAATAACAATGGTAATATTTTGGGGTTAATTGAAATGATGGTAGAATTCGATGCTACAATGCAAGATCATGTAAGACGTATTAACGATAATGAAATTTATCACCATTATCTTGGTCATAAAATACAAAATGAATTAATCTCTCTTTTAGCTAATACTGTGAAAAATACTATTGTTAAAATTATAAAAGATGCAAAATATTTTTCTATAATTCTTGATTGTACTCCAGACATAAGTCATCAAGAACAAATGACTTTAATTATACGATGTGTGAATATGTCAGATAGAAAGTAAATGTTAATGAATTTTTTTTAGAATTTTTAAAAGTAGATGATACATCCGGTTTAGGACTTTTTAAAGAAACTTTAAATTCACTTAAATTACTAGATTTAGATGTAAATGATATAAGAGGTCAATGTTATGATAATGGTTCTAATATGAAAGGAAAACATCAAGGTGTTCAAAAACGTTTGCTTGAAATAAATCCGAAAGCCTTATATATGCCATGTGCTTGTCATAGTATTAATCTTACTCTAAGTGATATGGCACATTCTTGTGTTAAAGCTATTTCATTTTTTGGAATTATTCAACGTATATATGTGTTATTTTCTAGTTCACCTAAAAGATGGAAAATTTTAATTGATAATGTTCCAAATTTGAGTGTGAAATCCTTATCTAATACTCGTTGGGAAAGTAGAATAAATAGTGTTAAAGCTATTAGATTTCAAGCCCCACAAATAATAGTAGCTTTGTTAGAATTATGTAAATCTTGTGACGATGCCAAATCAAAAAGTGAAGGAGAAAGTTTAGTTGTTGCTTTAAAAAACTTTGAATTTTTACTTGGTATGGTTATTTGGTATGATATTTTATTTGCAATTAATACGGTGAGTAAAAAATTACAACTTAAATCTATATGCATTGATGATACTATTAATCAAATAGAAAGTATAATAACTTATTTTGAAAAATATAGGAATGATGGGTTTACCTCTAGTATGAATATTGCTAAAACAATTGCTTGTGATATGGATATAGAACCTACATTTTCGGTACGACGTCATGTAATTAGAAAGAAACATTTTGATGAAACTAATAAAGAAGATCGGATCCAATCGCAAGAAGAGTCTTTTAGAGTTGATTATTTTTTGGTTGTCGTTGATATGACAATTAGATCATTACATGATAGATTTGACCAACTAAAAACATTTGAAAGTATATTTGGATTTTTATATGACCCAAAGAAATTAAAGTCATTGGATGATGTTGAATTAAGTAAACATTGTGTTAATTTTGCAAATACGTTTTCCAATAACAATGTGTCCGATGTGGATTATGATGCTTTATTCTCGGAACTAAAAGTTTTACAAATCACTTTGCCAAACACTTTGACGTCGGCGGTTGAAATCTTAAGGTTTGTTCAAGTTGCGGATTGTTATCCAAATGTTAGTATTGCATATCGCATATTACTAACTACACCTGTTACCGTAGCTTCGGTAGAAAGAAGTTTTTCAAAATTAAAGTTATTAAAAAATTATTTGAGATCAACAATGTCACAAGAAAGATTGAATGGTTTGGCCACATTATGTATAGAGAAAGATATGTTAGATGGTATCGATCTTGATACACTCATTAATGATTTTGCATCTAAAAATGCTCGAAGAAACAAATTTTTATAAATTCTATCTTTGCAATTGCAGATTTGAAGTTTTTAAAGACTTGAGATTGACAACATTGCGACAATGTCAACATTATCATATCGTAAGTTTTTTTTTTTTTTTTTACAAATTCTTTACTTATTTAGTATATTTATATAGAGGGCCCTTTTTAAGATTTGCCCCGGGCCCCAAAAACGATAGGAACGGCCCTGCACTAGCCTCTCGTGTATCCCTTATCCTTTTTCTCTATGATCTGATCTCTCAATTATGAGTATATCTTCATATTAAGAGAACATGCATATTTATAGGCACATGAGAAGATAACAACTTAACCAACTAACTACCTCAAGTAACAAATCATAATTAGTCGCCACTCGAGAGTTAATCCAATAGACGCTAATATCTCACAGCTGGGTTTGTATGGTTGCCTAAATCGAGAAGTTTGATAGGTCGGAATTACCACCCCTAATATTTAGAGGTGGATCTTATATAATGGGACCGGGGACACGTGACACCGATAAATATTATCGACTATATGTAACTTAAAAATTCCCGTAAAATCATATATTTAACATCTATTATTATTTATTAAATTATAATTGAAGGAGAATGATATGATGTTAATAGAATACGTTACTAAATTGGATGCTATGTTTCTGGAGATGTGTAGTGTAGGTCTGATTTAAACCTTGGACATAGGCTAGTCCCGACCGCCCGTTTTATGCGACGTGTTCTATTTTTCTCAAACATGGCCTACACGCCTTTTCCCTTTATTTGTTGCACCATTTTCTTTTATTTTTTTGGAGGGTTTTACAATTAAATTTAGATTATCTATATGTTCCATTAAATAAGTAACCAAAGATTATACAAACAATATTAAATAAATAGAACGTAAACATAATACAATATTAATAAAATCATATTTCATAACACTTTGTTTATTATAATAAAATATATATAAACATCCTTTTTTATTTAGAACACATAAACGACACACATGTCGTCTCCACGTTTCGTCTGAAAGGATAAATACAATTATAAAATACAAATACAAATATAAAAATATAAGATAAATACAAATATAAGATAAATATACTTGATTATTTTTAAAACCTATAAATATTAATAAATCATTTAACTCTATCCGAAATTCATTATTCAATATTTTGTTATTATGAATATAATGCAAATACAACCAAATTACATATTATATATACTTATCTATATGTCTAATTAAAAAAAGTTATGTGTTTATAAATTTATTAAAATATATTAAACATAAATAAAAATTATACAAACAATATTAAAAAAGTAAAAAATTAAACATAATACAAAATAAAATCATATTTCATAATATTTTGTTTATTGTAATAAAAAATATATATAAACATTATAATTTATTTAAATTTAAATTATATCGATAAAATACGTATAAATTTAGAAAATAATTTTAAAAATTGGTTTAAAAGTAACTACCATTAAATATTAACTACGAAAAATAACAATACTATTATTGTGTATTTTTTAATACTATTTAATATTTATATGATTTAATTTTTTTACATAAGTTTTATATAACTAATTATTAATTAAAGATTATCAACGTAGTACGTGGATTCATAAACTAGTTAAATATTAAGGATAAGAACAATATTCCCTATCCTAAGGATTAATAGACGATATTGTGGTGTTACGTAATAATTTATGTCATGTCCCACTTTCAATCTCTAATCTTTTTAATTTGTCGTAAATCATATCATATCCTCCTCTCAAAACAAAACACCGTTCATTTTCAATTTTACATCATACATATATACATATACATACTAATAGTGGATTCAATGGAAAACCTCTATGCATCGAAGACCCTTTAAGAACCACAATGCATCGCTAGAAAATCGTAATGCATCACGTGGAAGTAGATGCATCACGTGGGAATTGTGATGCATCACATGGAAGTAATGATGCATCACGATGAAATTGTGATGCATTTGTGGTGGTGCATTGTGGTTCTTCATGGTTCTTCGATGCATGGAAGTTCTCCATTGAACCTCCCTCAATATATATATATATATATATATATATATATATATATATATATATATATATATATATATATATATATATATATATATATATATATATATATATAGATTCAAGATCAATGGAGTACCATATTAGACTGGGGTACCGGGGAACCATTTATAGCCAATCATTTATCATTAAAATCATTAAAATATAATATAAATTTTGTTTAAAATTCTTTCCCACATTAATTAATGTTGGGGGTAAAAATGGTATTAAAAGATTTAAATTATAATCAAAGATTCTGTGTATCTCATGAAGATCTCCATTTTAGTTAATATCATTTATTACACTCATACTGAACATGTGCAATGATAACACTCCATAAACCACGATTGAACACGTTCAATACCATCAATATTGGTTTATCATCAAAACGGATAACAACGACAAAAAACGCAATAAACTCCGACTGCACATGTTCAATAACGTGTAAATGAAATTGAACCTTGACGAACGGTTTGAAGAAAATAATAAATACCTTTATTTGACACATCCGGTTGAACATGTTCAGTTGTTCACTAAAACCCATTGTCGAATCCGATTGAACATGTTCACTAAAACCCATTGTCGAATCCGATTGAACATGTTCATATAAATCTAATTGTTCACTAAAACCCATTGTCGAATCCGATTGAACATGTTCACTAAAACCCATTGTCGAATCCGATTGAACATGTTCACTAAAACCCATTGTCGAATCCGATTGAACATGTTCATATTATTAGTTGTCATCTATTATTTAATATAAATCTAATTGACTATATTATCCTTTTAAACTTAGAACCAAACATGGGTGGACTTCGGTTCCCCAGTCTAACATGGTACCGTTTTGATCCCGACCCTATATATATAATCTTAAAAGATTAGAAAAAGGAAAAAAAATTTTTACCTTGAACCCAAATCTATATCTTACATACATACACACGAGAGAGAGAGAGAGAGAGAGAGAGAGAGAGAGAGAGAGAGAGAGAGAGAGAGAGAGAGAGAGAGAGAGAGTGTGTGTGTGTGTGTGTGTTAATAATAAATACCTTTATTTGACACATCCGGTTGAACATGTTCAGTTGTTCACTAAAACCCATTGTCGAATCCGATTGAACATGTTCACTAAAACCCATTGTCGAATCCGATTGAACATGTTCATATAAATCTAATTGTTCACTAAAACCCATTGTCGAATCCGATTGAACATGTTCACTAAAACCCATTGTCGAATCCGATTGAACATGTTCATATTATTAGTTGTCATCTATTATTTAATATAAATCTAATTGACTATATTATCCTTTTAAACTTAAAACCAAACATGGGTGGACTTCGGTTCCCCAGTCTAACATGGTACCGTTTTGATCCCGACCCTATATATATAATCTTAAAAGATTAGAAAAAGGAAAAAAAATTTTTACCTTGAACCCAAATCTATATCTTACATACATACACACGAGAGAGAGAGAGAGAGAGAGAGAGAGAGAGAGAGAGAGAGAGAGAGAGAGAGAGAGAGAGAGAGAGAGAGAGAAGGAGAGAGAGAGAGAGAGAGAGAGAGAGAGAGAGAGTGTGTGTGTGTGTGTGTTAATAATAAATACCTTTATTTGACACATCCGGTTGAACATGTTCAGTTGTTCACTAAAACCCATTGTCGAATCCGATTGAACATGTTCACTAAAACCCATTGTCGAATCCGATTGAACATGTTCATATAAATCTAATTGTTCACTAAAACCCATTGTCGAATCCGATTGAACATGTTCACTAAAACCCATTGTCGAATCCGATTGAACATGTTCATATTATTAGTTGTCATCTATTATTTAATATAAATCTAATTGACTATATTATCCTTTTAAACTTAAAACCAAACATGGGTGGACTTCGGTTCCCCAGTCTAACATGGTACCGTTTTGATCCTGACCCTATATATATAATCTTAAAAGATTAGAAAAAGGAAAAAAAAATTTTTACCTTGAACCCAAATCTATATCTTACATACATACACACGAGAGAGAGAGAGAGAGAGAGAGAGAGAGAGAGAGAGAGAGAGAGAGAGAGAGAGAGAGAGAGAGAGAGAGAGTGTGTGTGTGTGTGTGTGTTAATAATAAATACCTTTATTTGACACATCCGGTTGAACATGTTCAGTTGTTCACTAAAACCCATTGTCGAATCCGATTGAACATGTTCACTAAAACCCATTGTCGAATCCGATTGAACATGTTCATATAAATCTAATTGTTCACTAAAACCCATTGTCGAATCCGATTGAACATGTTCACTAAAACCCATTGTCGAATCCGATTGAACATGTTCATATTATTAGTTGTCATCTATTATTTAATATAAATCTAATTGACTATATTATCCTTTTAAACTTAAAACCAAACATGGGTGGACTTCGGTTCCCCAGTCTAACATGGTACCGTCTTGATCCCGACCCTATATATATAATCTTAAAAGATTAGAAAAAGGAAAAAAAAAATTTACCTTGAACCCAAATCTATATCTTACATACATACACGAGAGAGAGAGAGAGAGAGAGAGAGAGAGAGAGAGAGAAGAGAGACGGAGAAGAGAGAGAGAGAGAGAGAGAGAGGAGAGAGAGAGAGAGAGAGAGAGAGAGAGAGAGTGAGTGTGTGTGTGTGTTAAGTTCAATAAAAAAAATAAATTAGATTAGAGAACCAAGGAATCAATGCAAAATTTTGTGTGTGTATGTATGGGATTAATTAAGTGCACAAATAGATGAGTACCTCTGACATTCCACGTTGGTGGACTAGTAAAACCAAAAGACTTTTATAATGGTAAGTTAATTTTTTTCGAAACGGACGTATTTAAGGATGAAAACAAAACTGTGATTCATCGTGTTGGGGTGATCGAAATGGACAATATCTTGTCCTGATGGGCTTGTGTTGTTACTAGTGGTGTCAGAGCTGGACACCGGACTGATGTGCGCAATGAAGAGAAGACACTGTGTCCCTATGGATGGAGGATTGTGACTCCTACATTGGTGGATGCGAGAAACCAAATAACCTTGATAAGGGTGAGATAATTCTCAATTAATCAAACGGATTTGGGATTGAAATAAACCATGAAACATCGTGTTTAGTGACCAAAGCAAAAAATAATTTGTCCGAATGGGCTTGGGTTATTACAGTACTAAATATAAAACTTATATTGTTTTAGACTTTTAGCTTGAAAAATCAACTCAGGTGTTCTTTGTGGTTCGGAATTTAAAATTTTAATTTCTCTTAAAGTAATGATAATTCATTGGGTTCGGTTGTTGTTAAGTAGTAACCCTCGTCTCTGGCTAATCTTGGGTCTAGAGAACCCTCCCTACTCTAACCGAGAGAATGACACTTGGCAAATATGGTTCACCATATCATATATAAGAAAATTGGTTTAACAATATAGTTAACTATATGTCTATATTAAAATATGAAGGTTAAAAAATGCCAAGTACATAAGCATATTGGCGATGCAACGCGTTCGTGTACACTAATAAATACAAAGCAAGCAAACTTTCTTGATGCTACACCAATTAACATTCTGGCCCATTTACAAGCCCATGGCCCATCTGTGTGTCCCAATGTGGCAATGTCATCTTTTTATAAAAATATTTACTTTTTAATAGACAAATGATGAAAACATATAAGATATTATGATGGGTGAATCATAATTTTCGCAAAAAATTAGGACAATAGGATCTTTAAAGGGAATTTTCACAAAACTGAAACATCAAATCTTAAAAACCAAATATTTGCATTGTCATACGAGCGAAAGTTGAAAATTTTCAATCGTTTAATCTATTAATAACATCACTTAATACAAAATTCTCTAAAACTTATATTCTAATACCAACTATTTTGAGTTAAATGTCGTATCTTTTGTCAAGAGTTTTATATTTAGAAACACAATAACTGATTGGATGAATTTGACGGATAATGTCTAAGCCTTTATAACATTGCATAAAAACTCGTCACATTAATTTAAAACTGTAATTGTAAGCACAGTCAAGGTAATCATAGACCATAGTCTATATACAAATGTGATTGTTCAAACAATTAGTTTAGAGAAAATTTTGTTCATAATTAATGTACTAAAGATTTGAAAGTAATTTGTCATGTTTCGAGTACAAAGAATGCGAAAAATCAATCAATTTTTTTGTAGTTAACCAGAATGAAATTACAACAACGATTGTAAAACAAGAATCACATCATTACTTAGAAAAAACATAGAAATTAGAGACTGGCTTGAGAGAGATTACAAGAATTGACACCTCTAAAGCAAATCTCCTCACATTTATTTATACGCTAGCTAGGCTAATTATACAATTAGCCCCTTTACTTATTTTGTAAGTCACTTAATTCCCCAAATATATATTAAGCAAATTAAATAGTAACAAGTTTTATCATATCTATCTTGTGATGTGAGCAACAAACGAGTCTATTTCCAAACGTGTAACTCCACCTTCTTCCACGGACTGCCTAACTTCGCCCCCGAGTTTAACAGCTCTTTTTCTCATCTCCTCTCCTTCTTCCGAAGCCATCAGTTTTCTAACGATCTTCTCGATGGCTGAAGACGTTACAACCGCCTCTTGATGATCCCAATCCTTCACACTTATGCCCGTCTTGATAACTTCTGTTACTAGAATAGCGTTTCTTGGTTGGTCCGAGTGTATGGGCCACGTGGCCATCGGGACTCCCATTCTGATGCTCTCCATAGTCGAATTCCAACCACAATGGCTCATAAACCCACCTGTTGCAGGATGAGCCAGTATCTCTAGCTGTGGTGCCCATTCTCTTATCACCATTCCTTTTCCTTCGATTCTGTCTTCAAACCCTTGTGGCAATTCAACTACTCTTGCTTCGCCTTCGAAGATATCTCCTTTATCTGCATCTCGTACCACCCAAATAAACTTTTGTTCGCTCTTTTCTAACCCGGTAGCAAGTTCTTTGATCTGCTCATTGGAG
The DNA here is from genome assembly GCA_020465985.1 of Centrapalus pauciflorus. NCBI lineage: Eukaryota > Viridiplantae > Streptophyta > Magnoliopsida > Asterales > Asteraceae > Centrapalus > Centrapalus pauciflorus. The sequence continues at coordinate 1,181,376 of JAANYP010004494.1, read as the reverse complement.
AAGGAAGTTGTTGTCCCAAACGAAACATATATAACCGAGTCTTGAGCTTGTTTATCAAGCCACTCTAGTGACTTGTGACGCGTATTAATACCTTTATCGTCGTCATTATTATTGGTTATTGCCACCGCATTGAAAGGACCCATCGCCCAGTTATTTGTACTATGAAATGCTGCATCTTTCGTAAGAAAGTCGATGAATTTGCCATCTATAACTTTGCTTGTGTCGTGAAGATTGCCCGAGTTAAACCTGCTGCAAATATATTGAGACATAATGGTTTGTATGTATTCTGCTGGTATAGTACCTTCTATAGGAGGGATCTTTGTAAGTTGCTCATGGGATTCAGCATCATCATCTAAACGTGGCTTTCCTTTCTCTTCCCACAGGTACGAGTACGTGGCAAAAGCCGAAGCACAATGGAAGACGTAAGCTTCAGCATTTTTAAACGAAACGATGTCTTGAACGACTGTGCTCATCAGATAATCATGAATGACGATGACTCGCTTGGCGGATTTAGAAAATTCGGCCAGTAATTTGGCGAAAGGTTCACGAAGTTGAGCCGAAGCTTTGAAGGATGGAATAAGGTGTACAGGGAAATTGAATGAAGCATTAGATTGCGGGGGTGGAGATTCGAATTTGGGTGTTGGAAACTCATGGAAATGGATGTTAGCGTCGGAGGTTTGATTCCAGCCATGGATGCGAAGCTTTGCTTGGCGGTGATGGGTGGTGGTGCCGACGACATGCACCGGGAGTTTATAGGAGGAAAGGATGCGGGAGAGGTGGAGGAGTTGGTTGAGATGGCCTTGTGCTACAAAAGGCACCACCATCACCACAATGCCTCCGTCGATTACCATCTTATCAATTTAATTGGTTAAATAAATATGGCGTTGTATGAATTGAAGCTTTTATTTTTTGATGTTGGTCTATCACTCTTATCATCATCATATATATAAATGATTTAAAAGTGGTCTATCATCATGATAGACGAGTTTTTTTTTGTAAAAATGGTTTTTAGATTTCTTTGCAAAAATGGGTGTGTTTTCTTTTGCAAAAATGGGTGTGTTTTCATTTTTAATTTGTTACCCGTTTAACTAATATTTTTATTTTTTGTCTCACACTTCACCTCATCTATCTATTCAATTATATAAATAACTAGATTTCACATGACATCTATATAGAGTGTCAATTGGTTTAACATGAGATTGTCATATGTATCTAACAATTTTATATTTAATTTGTTTTTAAAATTTGTTTTCTCCAATCTATAATATCTATCTATCTATCTATTCGATCTGTTATATAAGTAACTAGATGTCACATGTCACGTAAATAAAGCCAATTGTCTTAACATGAGATTGTCACGTGTAACTAATAATTTTCTGTTTAATTTGTTTTTTCCAATCTATAATAAATACTAATAAAAGAGTATGTATACTCAATTCTTGTGAAGCCACGTGTCATTACCATGTATCGACACGTGGCATTTGTAGGTTTTAAAAATAATAATGAAATTTAAATTATATTTATCCAAATCTAATATAATCTACTTTTAAATTCAAATCAAATCAAACAAAAATATTTTACTAACTTATTAATTATAATATAATATAATATAAGTTTAAAAAAATATAAGAAAGTAATTATTATTCATATATATTTAGAAATATATAAAATTAATAGATCATACAAACTAATAATATCATTCTTATACACTTTTATTTAAAAAAATATTTATACCTTCACTTTGTTTATATATTTATATACAGGGGTGGGTTCAATGGAGAACCTTATGTATCGAAGAACCTTGGAGAACCACAATGCATCGCTAGAAAAACTGAAATGCATCACGTAGAACCTTATGCATCCAATAACACGCCTGCATCCAACTTTCCAACCGTCTTTCAGAGCTTTAAAACATACATAAAACCGCTTGAAATAATTGTTCCTATCAGGACCTTCCTCAACTCCTAATTTAACTGTGCTTCCTGGATTGCTTCTCCTTATTTCTTCACCATAGTCCCACAACCTCCCGTAGTGATCCTTCAATGACCCTTCAATTTGGTAAATTGCCCTTGCTTTACCCCTTTGACATTGACCAATATTGACTATGCATCTATATTGTAACAGTTCTCCAATCTCCTTTAAGGTAATACTAGGGTTTTTTATGATTTCCCTAAGCAAAGTCTTTGCAATCCAATTTGGAGATACAAGAGAATTTTTTTTGTAATCTCTACTACAGAGATGGTTTTCATCCATTGATTTAATTTGAAAAGAGTCCTCCTTTCCCATCCATGACGCCCACAGCCTAAAAGGACATTCATTCCCATCATTTGTTTTTCCACATCTAACAAACAACCTCGAATGATCATTTTTTACAAACCTCAACTGATAGCCATTAGCCACAACATAGTTTATGAGGCAATGTTTCAATTGTGCAGGCCCAGTATACCTTTCACCTAATCTTGGCTTCATTAAATTCCATCGTGTTGACGGATCATGGGTTGGGTGCACATTACTAGATACTACAGGCTCATCCTCTTCATCAATAGGTTCTTCATGATCAGAAACAATTTCATCATCATTCATTTTGTTACCTAACATATCAAAGTCACAAAGCTCATATAAAAACGGGTCATTAATGTCTCTCTCTAAACTTTTCAAGTCATCATCTTCTTCGGAATCCAGGGAAACACAATCAGACATCGAATTCCCATCATCACTTGGCTCAAAAGAGGGGTCTTCACAATCATCACCACTCTCATCATTTGGGTCCTTGTACTATAAAAGAAGTTAAATCATCACAAAGTACATCAGTGAACATTTCCATTTCACCATGTTTAGCACCATATTCCACAAATCGATCAACATCAGAATTGTTTTTTATTGGCCTCAAACCATTGTCTAATTCTTTTCCAGGAAGTACATAGTATATGTTAAACAGAGTGTCATAGCCAACCATTTTAGTCACTGATTCATGTAAATCATCAAATGTCAAGCTATTACAGTCTATTTCCTTAATAGTATTCTCAATACCATATTCATACGACAACACTGGATCAGTGACAAACATGCCCCCATGATGCATAAACAATGTAACAATCTTTTTAGTGTTTGAGGACGATGCCATTCTGCAAAAAAATTAATATTTCACAAACCTAAAGATGGATAACGATTACAAAGGGATAATGTAAAATCTTTTCTACAGATGGATAAGGTAACAACATTTAACTTCCTCATCAAAATAAAACAGATGTATACGATTATTGATGAACATTCATGGAACAAACGAGAGCTTACAGATGGATTGTGACTTACGAACCGTGCTCTGACTGGGAACCGTGCTTTGAATACGAACCATGTCTTGAATACGAACGTTCCTTACACAAATGGCTTCCTCCAATTGCGAACCATGGTTGAACGGTCTAGGGTTTTAGGAATCGTTCTGTTGAAGTCAACAGAAGACTTAAGCGAGATGGGTTTTTATCCGTGGGGTGGGTTTACCGGTTCCACCGGTTGTAGGTCATTTTATATAGGTTTAGATAAGACAAAAATTGTTAAGTGACTTAAACAGTTGGAAAAAAAGTCCAGTGACTTAATCGATAAATCAATGAAAGATGGTAGGGTTTTTTCAATATTAACCCTTTACATAACTCGAGTGCTTATCATTTATAATAAACAAGGTTGTTAATTTAACCCGTCTATTTCATCATGATCATAACTAATCAATAAAGATTTTGTCAATTTAAAAATATTTTGGACGAAAAAATATTTATATTGGAATATAGATAAATATATGACATATAAAATATAAAAATAGATCAGCTACATGTCTGGCTACTCAATGAAAATAGTTTTGACGGTAATAAATTTTATGTCGTAATGTTGATAAAAATAACGCGATAATAATGATAATTTTGAATTTCATAAAAAATTAATATATTAATAGTTATTATAAAAAAAACAATAATATAATATATATAATAGTAATAAAATAAGTCAGCTGTTTAACTGTCTGCTTGAGTTGTGTGACTACCACCTTCACCGTTTAGTGTACAATGACAAAGTTTATAAATAGTAATATATGATAATAAACATGTAGAATGTCTTAAATAATAATTTTTTCAAAAAACTTGTTAGTTGATATCCAAATCACTAAATTAAAGAAAATCTTATTAAAATTATAGTATCTTATGAATATCACAAAAGCTTGTGTTTGATGGATGTTGTATGACAAGTACAAGCCTCCTACATTAAATATGTGGTGGTATTGGGGCTTCACCTTGACGAGGTTAAATGTTATGTATGTGGTAAGACTGGCAAATCAGCGGAACCTTTTTTTTATGGACTGCGAGATGATATTTCCGGTTTGACGTAAAATTGGCGGTTGGTGGAACTTGATGTTGCCTAACACGGACCATTTGGGGTTTGACTATTCACTATTGGAGGAACATCATTAGGATGTCTGACATGGAGTTGGCTTTGAAGATTCGTGACGAGGATATCTTCCCGGTAATTCATAATTTGAGCATGCTATGAATTGAAAATAGATTTTGGTCATGTTTATTTACCCTTAAATGGAACCATTAATTAAGAAACCGTATTACATTTGAGTGGCTTCTTAATGATTCCAATAAAAGTAAACAAACAATCATTTAGAGTGCAATGTAGAAGGTAGCTAGTGTCTTCATGAGTAGATCGTTGTCAATCCTTCATCTCATTTTGTTTAACGTTTTCATTAATTTGGTGACTTGTATTTTTGGTGTTGGTTTTTTCTTATAAACATTTTTTTTTTAAAAATTTGGCTTTTTCAAAAGAAAGTATTAGAGTGGTTGGTCTGTTTGATGTGGAGCTTAGTTATGCTTCAAGCAAAATATTTGTATTTTTGGTAGTGTATATATTTGGTTAAAAATTTTCTCTTCTAAAAAAGAAATAGTGAAGGACTGTGTTTAGAATTTTCCTATTGAAATTTTAAAAGTATGTTATTCATTTATCATATGGAAAGTTTTTGTGAAAACGACATAGAGCACCATTCAATTATAATGTACTAAGCATACGCAAAATTAGAGAAATTTTATAGAAATGGGGTTAGTTTGGAAAATCATTTGATCTAAAATTGGGTTGGTGTTTTTGACATTTGCAAAACCAGGTTTATTCACTCTTTTGTTGGCCCATCCAAAACTTTAACTGACGACGGTAAATGGTAATTAAGTTTTTCAAAAATTTTATTTGTTGTTTTTACTTATAATAAGTGAATTATTATTCGAATTAACATTGTTGATTGTTTGATATTTTGGTTCCATAATAGGAATCAATCGTGAATGTTCTTGTGATCATATACGTTCACTTTCCGATAATAAAAATTTGTCCAATCGGATATTCAAATTTCGTTATGGTATCATACACAAAAAATGTGTGAGTTTCTGATTGATCAATCTCATTTGTATATAAAAGACGCTTCCATACGAATTAGAGTGGATAATATCAGTTAACTTTCAAATTAACCGCCAAGCATTAACCGAAGCTGCACAAAATCAACATAAGCAATGAAACCTTCACAATTAAGGTTGTTGTTAAGCTTCCAAAGCTATTAAGCATTGAGGCTGATCAAGTTAATGCATTACAAAGTATAGTCTCCATTGTCACTTCCGTTAATGCCATATAGTCTTTGGATGTTGATAAAGCAACTGACAATTCAAAAGACGCCTTCAACTTACGATCGCACTTATAAAAGTAAACACATATATAACTTGTTAATGACGTACATTCTCATGTCTAAATCCATCGCATAGTCCGAATCAAAATAACATATATGTTACTACGCAATCTAACAGGTTACTACACAATCTCGATCTTAGTTTCATTGTATTATCGAGTCTTGAAACAGTACACCACCTAGGAGTTATACGTACAGAGACCAAGTTATAATTATCTTGTGATATGAGCAACAAATGAGTCTATCTCTAAACGTGTCACTCCACCTTCTTCTACGGACCGCCGAACATCACCACCAAGTTTAACAGCTCTCTTCCTCATCTCATTGTCACCCATCAAATTTCTTACAATTTTCTCGATAGTTGAAGACGTTACAACCTCATCTCGATGCTCCCATTCCATTACACTTATTCCGATCTTCAGAACTTGTGTTACTAGGACCGCGTTTCTTGGTTGGTCCGAGTGCATGGGCCACGCAGCGATCGGGACTCCCATCGTGATGCTCTCCATACTTGAATTCCAACCACAATGACTCATAAACCCACCTGTTGCAGGATGAGCCAGTATCTCTAGCTGTGGTGCCCATTCTCTTATCACCATTCCTTTTCCTTCCATTCTCTCTTCAAACCCTTCTGGCAATCCAACTCTTCTGGCTTCGCCTTCAAAGATATCTCCTTTATCTGCATCTCGTACCACCCAAATAAACTTTTGATCGCTCTTTTCTAACCCAATAGCAAGTTCTTTGATCTGCTCATTGGAGAAAGAAATCGTCGTCCCAAACGAAACGTATATAACCGAGTCTTGAGCTTGTTTGTCAAGCCACTCTAGTGACTTGTGACGTTTGCAATTAGTGTTTCCATCATCATTGGTTATGGACACTGGATTGAGAGGACCCATTGCCCATTGTTTTGTGCTTCCACTTACTCCTTCTTTCGTAAGAAAGTCAATGAATTTACCATCAATAACTTTGCATGAGTCATGAAGATTTCCGGAATTAAACGTGTGGCATATAGTATTAGAAAACATAAGGAATTCAAAGAATTCATCGTCTGGTCCGAATTCATCAACAGTAGGAGGGATCTTTGTAAGTTGCATATAGGCTTCAACATCATTGTCTAAACATGGCATTCCTTTCTCTTCCCACACGTAGGAAAACAATGTGAAAGCCGAAGCACAGTGGAAGACATAGGCTTCTGCATTTTCAAACAAAACGACGTCTTGCACGACTGTGCTCATCAGATAGTCATGAATTACTACGACTCGCTTGGCAGTTTTAGAAATTTCGGCAAGTAATTTCGAAAAAGGATCGCGAAGTTGAGACGATGCTTTGTATAATGGAACAAGGTGTGATGGGAATTTGTTGGAAGCATTAGGGTCCGGGGGAGGAGATTCGAATTTGGGTGTTGGAAAGTCATGGAAATGGATATTGGCGTCGGAGGTGTAATTCCAGCCATGGAGACGAAGCTTTGCTTGGCGGTTGTGGGTGGCGGTGCCGACGAGATGCAGCGGGAGCTTATAGGAGGAAAGGAGACGGGATAGATGGAGGAGTTGGTTGATATGACCTTGTGCTACGAAAGGCACCACCACCACCACAATTCCTCCGGCCGGTTCCATGTTAATTAGATAGATTATGGAGTTGGGGTTTGTATATGAATGTGGTCTTGTGTTATAGCAGGTTACTGATCCGTGTATATAAATTTGAAAAATTAATTTTATTAAGACATTTTTTTTTCTAAATTAATTAAATTATATTTTAATATAGAAAAGGTAATTACACACGTTGTATTCATGTTACGATATTCTAGTTAAATGTCAAGTGACATCTATTTATTATTTTAAAATAATTAATAGATATACCGGTGGAGACATTTATGCTATATGTTTAATAAAAATTTACTATACATAATGATTTTGCTAATCTACCTCTAATAAAATGAATAATGATAGATTCTTATTATGTACGAATCATTTTACATAATTATTTAATAGTTTTAACCTTGAAATGATAAATCTATAATCAATCTATATTAAAATACACAAAATTAATAACAAAATTTGTCACTTGTTACTTTAATTTGTCAGTTGTTATTTTCTTATTTAATTTTATATTTGTCATTTTCACAAATTGTCATGTCATTTACTAGAACTACTAATAATATCAAATCAAATATAATCAACTCAAATTCAATACAATCTATTATAAATCTAATTTAACTATTAACCAACTAAAATTTCATTAAACTAAAATATTTAAAATTATTTTTATTTATTTTTTAAATCAACACATGTAATAAATGGATATTAACCTATTGTTCATTAATTAATTAATTGTTTGTTTTTAGCTATTTAAAGGAGGAGTGAGGTCTTAAACATCTTTTTTACGATTTGAAACTTAATTTGTATTATTATATTAGTCTACTAACTCATGTATTACATGGCCGGTTAAGTCAAAAGAATAATTTTAAAATTAAGATTATATTTATAATAATAAATATGGTTAAAATCATTTTTAACAATCTAACTTTTAGATTTGTCTCATTTAACCATTAAACTATTTTTTTTACACATTTAGCTACTAAACTTATTTTTGCGTAGACAATTAGCCACAAAACTATTTTGTACATGTTTAGCCACCAAAAGTTATACACATTTAGCCAATAAACTATTTTATTTTGTACACATTTAATCATTACTTCCAATATTTTTTCAAACAACACTAAACTAAAATTTATTGGCTAAATGAGTCTAAAAAAATCCAATGACTAGATGGACAAATTTAAAAAATTGAATGGTCAAAACTGATATTTAAGCATGATAAAATAACATTAACTTATGAGTGTATTAAACTTATAATAATAGATAATAATAGTAGTAATAAATGCATAAATAAATATAAGTATGGAGGTGGTAGGTGGGAGTTGCACCGTCAGACCCTTATCATCTTTGGTGAACAACACTTGTATATGTCTGCCTTCAAGGCGGTATGCATCAAGTCAATGGTCATTTTGAACAACACTTGTACTACAAACTAATTTATATGTCTGACTCACTTTGACTCAAACCAGTTACGATGACACATCCCTATTAATTACGACTGTCTCTCTTTTCATTTTCTAATAACAAATTAACAGAAGTTAGTTGGTGGATGTTTATTGGTTGATATTAATGTTGCGCATTGTTATGGGGTAAAAAAATATTTATTACAAAAATAAATATAAAAACAAATGAACAAAATTACTTTTCAAGCAATTCAAACAATGAAACACAACTGAATCAGGATCGAAGAGTGAAATTGAAAAACTGATATAGATTTAAGAAGCAAGACAAATGATACTGTTAATTGGTTTTTGTCATTGGATTCTAGATTTTGCAATGTTAAAATTTCAAACAATGTCTTATTAAATTAGATCAGAACCAGTTTTAATTAATTAAATATTCATACCCATAATTTGAAAATTTGAAATTGATTAGGTTTAATCGTCAATTTAATTAGTTGGTTTTACGATCAAATCAAATAAATTTATAACGGTAATGTCTATAATACATTGATTAGGGTTTGTGAATGGTATAATACTAATGTTCAATGTTATACATTATCATATTTAATAAAATAAATCTAAACATTAAATAGTTACATTTTAATTATAAAACAATTTTATTAGAATTTTGTATCGTGCATTTGAATTATAAAGTCTTTTTCATACAATTAAACATAACATAATAGTTTCAAAAGACAACTCTTAACATAAGTATAATTAAAATCATAATTTTAAGTGTGTAAGAAAATGTTGTAATAATAAACTTTAAAATAGGACTAAACAAAATCTTATGAAAATAAAATGGCTAAATAAAAGATTACGCTAAGACAATGACGTGTTATGAAAAAAAATTAAATTTAAAATACAAACAGAACGAAAAAATGTCATTGGCTTACTCTATGTATTTGAATAATAATAATTTTTCATACAATTAAACATAACTCCAAACATAAGTACAATTTATATCATAATTTTAAGTGTGTAATAAAATATTGTAATAATAAATGTTAAAATAGGAGTAAATTAAAAGGGCTAAATAAAAGATAACGCTAAGCAAATGTTGTGTTATGAAAAAAATTAAATTTAAAATGAAAAAGAAAAAAGAAAAAATGTGATTGGCTTACTCCATTCATTTGAATAATAATAACTACAAACATAAGTATAATTAAAATCATAATTTTAAGTGTGTAATAAAATGTTGTAATAATAAATGTTAGAATAGGAGTAAACAAAAATTCATTAAAATAAAATGGCTAAATAAAAGATAACGCTAAAATAAGGGTGTGTTATGAAAAATTAAAATTAAAAAAAAAAAAAGAAAGAAAAAACGCCATTGGCGTAACGCATTTGATAAATGTATGTATATATTTGATTTTTGATGAATTAATATAAAACAAATTTGTAATCATACAAGTATACAACATTAAAACTTATAAATAAAATTATTAATTCCAATAAACAAGAATTACAATTAAGACAAAACAAATTGAAAGAATAATCTAATAATATAATGGAAACTAAAATATTAAATTACATTTGCAGGGAAAACTTTTTTTTTTTTACATGAATTACTTTATAATTTATTGAAAATAAATTAGAAAATTTCCAAAAGTTAAAATTGGCATCCTTACAGAAAGTACAAGGGATGCCTAATAAATTTTTGATAGGTGTAACATTAGATGAACTTGTGTAATTTAGAGATTCTTGATGTTCTTAAACATCTTTGTTTGCATATGATGAATGTGTCTCAGTTTGTTCGAATTCTTCCTCTATGATCTTGTTCTATAAACATGTTAGGTCTTCTTCAAGTTTCGAGTAGTTTTGTTCCCTCATCATAGAATCATAGGTCATTCAATATCACGAACATCTGCACCAACTTATGTGAAAGCATGCACCTTCTCAAACTTAATAACTTGCCACTAAAAAAACAATATCCTTAAGTTACACAACTAACTTGGACATTTAGTATATCCCTAGCTATTGGAGCTAAAACCTTAAAATTTATATTGACATACTTTTCTCTTTCTTGTCACCATTTTAAAACCTCAAATTAATTTATAAATTATTGGACAACTACATTGCATACATAGTCGGTTCATTTATATTTAAAATTTTCGTCCAAGGATAATTCATTCTTTTGTGAATCATGACGTAGCAAAAGTGAAAGTTTTTATGTCTTGAAGAAGAAGAATATGGTTTCGAGTTATTGAACTCATCTGGACAGGAGCATCATCCTCCTAAGCAGTCTATTTGATTTCACTAAATGTTAAAAATTTCGTATGTTATTGCTTTAGGTATTTCACAAATACTTGTTAAATGTTGTTAACAATCTCTAGCAATGTTCATCAAGACGTCCATAATTCATTATTGCTTTAAGTATTTCACAAATGCATATTAAAACGTTAGATGTTGAAAAATATATTTGTGACATCATCAACATTGTTTGATATAATTACAGACTCTTAAACGAGAATGTAATTCTTGAAGGAAAGTCTAATCCAACGCCATAATATTATTATCATCCTCATAATCATGTGTAAGGACTTCTCTTTGAAATTCGATTAGTTGTTGTCTGAGTAAAGGTTTGATCATTTATAAAGGGAGTTACATATATGATGTACATCCGGACACATTTTTTAAGCTTTATAATTTCTAGATTTACAAAAGCATCTCCATGTTTGTAGAGCATGTGGTCCACTTTTAAAAATATATTCGTTTAAATTTTTTATGGCAACCTTGCAACATTGAAAGACTCCTTTGGACCGCTAAATTGCAAATATGACAACGTATACATTTATATTTAGGATACGCTTTACACGATAAATCTTAAGAAATGAAATTGTTTAAGTTGACAAACTTTTATCATGTAACGAAAGTTGTGGATTTTCAATGAAACAAAGTGAATAATTAAGTTTAGTATAAATTTCTTTTCTTTTCTTATTTATTAACCTAAGAAGATATAAAAACATAAAATGTAAATTACGGTTTTATAGTGCTTTTTATTTCAAATGTCAATTTTTAGTTTATATGTAATTATTATTGGTTAAAAATTTTATAAAATTAAACAATTTGATTCCTTAATTATGTGACTTTTACATATTCAGTTATGAGTTGAAGTCGGATGAGCAAGAACAAGAAGAATCGAAGCCTATGAAGCGTGCAAAATAGGAAAATGACAAAAACGAACCAAAATATGATTTTCCATTCACAAACTGAATGAACATGTTGGAGGCTGAGGCGTCCGTCGGAGGTCAGAATCGATTCCAACTTCAACCGATTTACAAATCTATTACTAACAAAAAAATCTGATTTAAAAGAAAGAAGCACGAACGTGAAATACATGTCAAGCAAGAAACCCAAATATAATTTTGAAATAAGATTTACTATCAAGCAAGAAACTCAAATATGGTTTTTCAAGAAATTAGGACAACAGGGTCTTTAAAGGATGAAATTTCTTATTTACAAAATATTTACTTTTTATAAAATATTTACTTTTTAATAGACAAATGATGAAAACATATCAGATATTATGATGGGTGAATCATAAATTTTGCAAAAAATTAGGACAACAGGGTCTTTAAAGGGAATTTTCACAAAAATGAAACATCAAATCTTAAAAACCAAAAATTTGCATTGTCAAACGAGTGAAAGTTAAAAATTTTCAATTGTTTAATCTATAATGTTAACATCGCTTAATACGAAAATATGTTAAACTTAAATACTAATACCAACCATTTTCAGTTAAATGTCATAGAAATTAATAAGAATTTTATATTTAGAAACACAATAACTGATTGGATGAATTTGACGGACAATGTCAAAGCCTTTATTACATTGCAATAAACCTCGTCACATTAATTTAAAACTGTAATTGTAAGCAGAGTCAAGATAACCATAGACCATATTCTATATACAAATTTGATTGTTCAAACAATTAGTTAACACTTCTAAAAGGAGAAAATTTGTTCATAATTAATGTACAAAAGATTTGAAAGTAATTTGTCATGTTTTGCGTACAAAGAATGCGAAAAATCAATCAACTTTTTTTGTAGTTAACCAGCTAGAATGAAATTACAACAACGATTATAAAACAAGAATCACATCATCGCTTAGAAAATACATAAAAATTACAAACTAAATTGAGAGAGATTACAAGAATTGAGATTACACACACCTCTAAAGGCTAAAGCGAATCTCCTCTCATTTATTTATACGCTAGCCAGACTAATTATACAATTAGCCCCTTTACTTATTTTGTAAGTCACTTAATTCCCCAAATAAATATTAAGCAAATTAAACAGTAACAAGTTTTATCATATCTATCTTGTGATGTGAGCAACAAACGAGTCTATTTCCAAACGTGTAACTCCACCTTCTTCCATGGACTGCCTAACTTCGCCCCCGAGTTTAACAGCTCTTTTCCTCATCTCCTCTCCTTCTTCCGAAGCCATTAGTTTTCTAACGATCTTCTCGATGGCTGAAGACGTTACAACCTCCTCTTGATGATCCCAATCCTTCACACTTATGTCGGTCTTGATAACTTCTGTTACTAGAATAGTGTTTCTTGGTTGGTCCGAGTGTATGGGCCACGTGGCCATCGGGACTCCCATTCTGATGCTCTCCATAGTCGAATTCCAACCACAATGGCTCATAAACCCACCTGTTGCAGGATGAGCCAGTATCTCTAGCTGTGGTGCCCATTCTCTTATCACCATTCCTTTTCCTTCGATTCTCTCTTCAAACCCTTGTGGCAATTCAACTACTCTTGCTTCGCCTTCGAAGATATATCCTTTATCTGCATCTCGTACCACCCAAATAAACTTTTGTTCGCTCTTTTCTAACCCCATAGCAAGTTCTTTGATCTGCTCATTGGAGAAGGAAGTTGTTGTCCCAAACGAAACATATATAGCAAGTTAAAATTGTCGTCCATATAAAATGTATAAGGGATGCCTAATGAGTTTTTGTTAGGTGTAACATTAGATGAACTTGTATAATTTAGAGTTTCTTGATGTTCTTGAACGTTGGTAACTTATGGCTCTTTGTCGCCTTCTTCAACATCTTTTTTTACATATGATGAATGTGTCTCAATTTGTTCGAATTCTTCCTCTATGATCTTGTTCTATAAATATGTTAGGTCTTTTTCAAGTTTCGAGTAGGTTTGCCACATCACATATAGAACCATAAGTCATTCAACATCATGGACATCTGCACCAACTTATATGAAAGCATGCATGATGCAGGCCCAAGTGTGGATGATCGGGTCATCCTGTTTCTGGAGGCCCAAAACAGGGTCCGTAATAAAAGGGGCTAAACGGAAAAGGCCCTAACTTTTGACTCGGATCTCCGTTTGGGGCCCGTCACGTGTCCAGACGACCGTTGGCTCGAGCTCCACGCAATGACAACCCGCCAAACCGTTTGGCCCAAATTCGACCCAGAATGAGAGTTATGGGCTTTTTAATGATTTTTATCGGGTTTTTGGGTTTTTATTTTGGTTTCCTGGGTCGACCCGTTTTTAGTTTCCCATTTCTATTTAAGTTGTGTTGAAGTAATGTATGAAAGCAGATTATGAATCAAGAAAATTTTTATATTTTCCAAATTTTCGAATTCAAGTCGGTTGTTTGAAGACTAATTGTTTGGCATTCTACGGAATCAACAAACTATTAGTAGAGATTAATCTGAAATTCTTAGAATCAACAGAATAATCTATTTTTCATTCGCTACGCTGCATCAAAGCACCTTCTCAAACTTAATAACTTGCCACTAAAAAGACAATATCCTTAAGTTACACTACTAACTTGGACAGTTAGTATATCCCTAGCTATTGGAGCTAAAACTTTAAAATTTATATTGATATGCTTTTTCTTTGTTGCCATAATTTTAAAATCTCAAATTTATGAATTATTGGAAAACTACATTGCATACATAGTCGGTTCCTTTATATTTAAAAATTTTGTCAAAGGATAACTCATTTCTCACATGTTTTGATTGAGTAAGTTTTGTGAATCATGACGTAGCAAAAGTGAAAGTTTTTATGTCTTGAAGAAGAAGAATATGGTTTCGAGTTATTGAACTCATCTGGACAGGAGCATCATCCTCCTAAGCAGTCTATTTGATTTCATAAATATTATATAATTGTTTCACTAAATGTTAAAAATTTCCTATGTTATTGCTTTAGGTATTTCACAAATACTAGCTTGTTAAAGGTTGTTAACAATCTCTAGCAATGTTTATCCATTGTTCATCGAGACGTCCATAAATCATTATTGCTTTAAGTATTTCACGAAAACATATTAAAACGTTAGATATTGAAAAATATGACATCATCAACGTTGTTTGATATAGACTCTTAAACGAGAATGTAATTCTTGAAGGAATCTAATCCAACACCATAATATTATTATCATCCTCGTAATCATGTGTAAGGACTTCTCTTTGAAGTTCGATTAGTTGTTGTCTGAGTGAAGGTTTGATCATCTATATAGGGAGTTACGTATATGATGTCAGGGGCGGACCTATGGTTATAGTATGGGGGTCAACCGGTCTCGATAAATTTTCAAATTTGCGGGTTATGTATATAGCTAAAAAAAATTTGACCCCCATGATTTTTAAAATTCGACACCTCAGCTCTCACTCGGAGTAAAATGACTGCCTCGCACGAGCCCTGATTTTCAGGGCTGCATTCGTGTCCGCAGATGCTGGCGTACACGAGTTCAGTGGATTTTAGCCATCGGGGTCCAATATTTGCACCCCCCCCCCCTTCGCGCGGGTAGGCATTGGAGTAAAACCACAAACAATCTTGTCATGGCTTTAAACACTCCTTTATAAACCCACTTTGGTTTCCATCTTCCTTCCTATGTGAGACTCAAGTTCTCCCACTAGAAGGAGTTTCATTCATTCCAAACACCAATCTTTGAGCATCGATATCTCATTCATCTTAGCTCCGTTTTGAACGTTCTTTACATCGTTGGAATCCCCTCTTCAAGGAGAATACAAACTCATAAAATATTAATTATATATTTCAAATTATATATAATTATATTTGGTCCAAAAACATGGAAAATACATTTTTTTTCTTTGAAAAATTACACTTTTTTCCAACACTTACACTATCCGGACACATTTTTAAATCTTTATAATTTCTAGATTTACAAAAGCATCTCCATATTATTATGAAGGTTAAAAAAATGCCATGTACATAAGCATATTGGCGATGCAACGCGTTCGTGGACAATATGTCAATATTATTACACTTAGGCAATGTTTGTTTACCTTTTAATGGAACCATTAAGAAGTCATTTTACCTTTAAGTGGCTTCTTAATGATTTCATTAAAAAGCAAACAAAGAACCCTTACACACTATGACATAATACAAAGCGCGCAAGCAAACTTTCTTGATGCTACACCAATTAAGATTCTGGCCCTTTTACAAGCCCATGGTCCATCTGTATCTCCCTATGTGGCAATGTCATCTTTTTATAATATATTTACTTTTTAATAGACAAATGATGAAAACATATCAGATATTATGATGGGTGAATCATAATTTTTGCAAAATATTAGGACAACATGGTCTTTAAAGGGAATTTTCACAAAAATGAAACATCAAATCTTAAAAACCAAAATTTTGCATTGTCATACGAGGAAAGTTAAAATTTTCAATAGTTTAATCTATTAATGTTAACATCACTTAATACGAAAATCTCTTAAACTTATATTCTAAAACCAACTATTTTCAGTTAAATGTCATATAAATTTTTAAGAATTTTATATTTAGAAGCACAATAACTGATTGGATGAATTTGACGGATAATGTCTAAGCCTTTATTACATTGCAATAAACTTTGTCACATTAATTTAAAACTGTAATTGTAAGCATAGTCAAGGTAACCACTAACCATAGCCCATATTCTATATACAAATGTGATTGTTCAAACAATTAGTTAATTTGAAAGTAATTTGTCATGTTTCACGTACAAAGAATGCGAAAAATCAATCAACTTTTTTCGTAGTTAACCAGAATGAAATTACAACAACGATTATAAAACAAAAATCACATCATCGCTTAGAAAAGACATACAAATTAGAGACTGAATTGAGAGAGTTTACAAGAATCGAGATTACACACACCTCTAAAGCAAATCTTCTCACATTTTATTTATACGCTAGCTAGGCTAATTATACAATTAGCCCCTTTACTTATTTTGTAAGTCACTTAATTCCCCAAATATATATTAAGCAAATTAAATAGTAACAAGTTTTATCATATCTATCTTGTGATGTGAGCAACAAACGAGTCTATTTCCAAACGTGTAACTCCACCTTCTTCCACGGACTGCCTAACTTCGCCCCCGAGTTTAACAGCTCTTTTTCTCATCTCCTCTCCTTCTTCCGAAGCCATCAGTTTTCTAACGATCTTCTCGATGGCTGAAGACGTTACAACCGCCTCTTGATGATCCCAATCCTTCACACTTATGCCCGTCTTGATAACTTCTGTTACTAGAATAGCGTTTCTTGGTTGGTCCGAGTGTATGGGCCACGTGGCCATCGGGACTCCCATTCTGATGCTCTCCATAGTCGAATTCCAACCACAATGGCTCATAAACCCACCTGTTGCAGGATGAGCCAGTATCTCTAGCTGTGGTGCCCATTCTCTTATCACCATTCCTTTTCCTTCGATTCTGTCTTCAAACCCTTGTGGCAATTCAACTACTCTTGCTTCGCCTTCGAAGATATCTCCTTTATCTGCATCTCGTACCACCCAAATAAACTTTTGTTCGCTCTTTTCTAACCCGGTAGCAAGTTCTTTGATCTGCTCATTGGAGAAGGAAGTTGTTGTCCCAAACGAAACATATATAACCGAGTCTTGAGCTTGTTTATCAAGCCACTCTAGTGACTTGTGACGCGTATTAATACCTTTATCGTCGTCATTATTATTGGTTATTGCCACCGCATTGAAAGGACCCATCGCCCAGTTATTTGTACTATGAAATGCTGCATCTTTCGTAAGAAAGTCGATGAATTTGCCATCTATAACTTTGCTTGTGTCGTGAAGATTGCCCGAGTTAAACCTGCTGCAAATATATTGAGACATAATGGTTTGTATGTATTCTGCTGGTATAGTACCTTCTATAGGAGGGATCTTTGTAAGTTGCTCATGGGATTCAGCATCATCATCTAAACGTGGCTTTCCTTTCTCTTCCCACAGGTACGAGTACGTGGCAAAAGCCGAAGCACAATGGAAGACGTAAGCTTCAGCATTTTTAAACGAAACGATGTCTTGAACGACTGTGCTCATCAGATAATCATGAATGACGATGACTCGCTTGGCGGATTTAGAAAATTCGGCCAGTAATTTGGCGAAAGGTTCACGAAGTTGAGCCGAAGCTTTGAAGGATGGAATAAGGTGTACAGGGAAATTGAATGAAGCATTAGATTGCGGGGGTGGAGATTCGAATTTGGGTGTTGGAAACTCATGGAAATGGATGTTAGCGTCGGAGGTTTGATTCCAGCCATGGATGCGAAGCTTTGCTTGGCGGTGATGGGTGGTGGTGCCGACGACATGCACCGGGAGTTTATAGGAGGAAAGGATGCGGGAGAGGTGGAGGAGTTGGTTGAGATGGCCTTGTGCTACAAAAGGCACCACCATCACCACAATTCCTCCGTCGATTACCATCTTAATTTGGTTAAATAAAAATGGCGTTGTATGAATTGAAGCTTCTGTTTTTTTGATGTTGGTCTATCACTGTTATCATCATATATATATATTAATGATTAAAAAGTGGTCTCTCCTCATGACAGACGAGTTTTTATTTGTAAAAATGGTTTTTAGATTTCTCTGCAAAAATGGGTGTGTTTTCTTTTGCAAACATGGGGTAAAGACTTCTCTACCTTCATTTTTAATTTGTTGCCCCTTTAACTAATATTTTTATTTTTATTTTTTGTCTCACGCTGGCCACCTCATAATGCATTATATTTGTATTAGAATATAAAACGATAAGGGGGCGTTTGGTTCGCAGATTTTTTTACATGGGATTTGCATTTTGTCAAAGGATTTGCATTATGCAGCATTTGCATTTGTCAGAATTTTTTCAAAGAATTTGCATTATCTTATAGAAAAAGTTTGTTAATCTGAAAAATGCAAGGTAACTGGGATTTAAAATCCTAGGAGGGAGGCTGGGATTTTAAATAACAAAGAATGGAAGGATTTAAGAAATCCTGTGATTTTAAATTCTTACTGAAATCTGTAAACCAAACGCAGGATTTTAAATGCAAATCCCAAGAAATCCCAAGAAATCCGTGAACCAAACGCCCCCTAAGGTGTTTTATTAGGGGTTAATTTGATCAAAAAATAATTTATTGTCACTATTTTTTTAATTTGGATAACATACTTTCCACATCAAATCAAATCAATAAATGTAACGTACTTTTAGGTTTATTATGAAAAAAATCATCATTTTATTCAATTTTTAGCGATTTAGTCCCTCCATATTATTTTTTACCATAAAACCACTCATGTTACTGTTTTGTTGTTGGTTTTGTGAAATAATTGACTTATAACCGGTTGGTGGTTTCGTGGCGGCGCAACACCTGAGACCGTTCTTGGTCGGCGGCGGCAGTTGTGTGGTGGGCGCAGCCGAGAGATCGAGCGAGTGAGCGTAAGAGAGTGGGTGAGGGCGAGTAGTGATGGATGTCGTGAGGGCGGTGGCGGTGATGGGGTTATGTGGGCGGCGGCGGCGCTAGGATTGAGCCGCTGTCGTCGTGACTGGGAGCGAGAGAGAGATGGAGAGAGAATGTATGGCGGCGCTAGGGTTTCCTTCTGCCGGCGCTAGGGTTCAGCTAGGGTTTCCTCCTGCCGGCGCTAGGGTTGAGTCGTTGTCGTCAGAAGTCGCCGCCCCCAAAACATGTGCGATGGTTAAGATGGTTCTGCAAAAGATGATCGGCACAGAAGTCGCGATCGGCACAAAAGTCGTCGCGCCAAAAACATGTGCGATGGTTAAGATGGTTGTGCAGAAGATGATCGTTGGAAGTCACCGCCCCCAAAACCGATTACAATAGTTAATTTTCCTAAAACCAACAACGAAACAGTAACATGAGGGGTTTTATGGTTAAAAATAAAATGGAGTGACTAAATCGCTAAAAATTGGAAACGTGATGGTTTTTTTGATGATAAACCCCATACTTTTCAAATCAAACTAATAGCAATGTATTATCAAAAAGTCATTTTAAATTGCACAAAATAGTGCACATCATATAACAACGTCAGTAATCTTTACCTTTCAATTCGATATGGTTAACTTAACTAACTTGATTGGAAAGTATGTACCTTAATTTGAAATAAATTAGTATGTTACACAAATTGAAAAAACGATGACACTATGTTACCTTTTGACACGATTAACCCTCTTGTTAGCTTTAATAAAAAATAACTTTAAAACATTAATGTTGCACTAAATTATGTAACATGCCTAAAAATTAAATCTTTTATTTTTATTTTTTATTTTTGTTGTGTTAAAACACATTTAAAACAACAGCATATTTTTGTTTGGCGTGAATTACATAAATGGTCCTTATGGTATATGACAAATTACGAATTTGGTTTATCGAACAAATTAATTACATCGATAGTCCCTAAAAACAAATTTTTATAACGTAAAACACTCGTTAGTTTAGCCGTTAACTTTAAGGGGCCGTTTGGTAAAGAGATTTGATGGGAGAGAACTGTGTTTTCTCTTGTTTGAGAGAAATGCTCTCAATTTTTTGGTGGAGAATTAAATTGTCTGGGAATTGTTTGAAGGCTAAATATGGAGAAATGCAATTCTCTCCATTAGGTAGAGAAACTGTGAGAATTGATTGTCTTGTGTCTCTGCTCGGCCTAAACCACCATTTTTTCCTCTTTATTTCTCTGTTGATACCAAACAAGATACACAGTTTCAATTTTCCACCCATTTTAATTTCTTCTCAATTCCACTTCTCTCCCATTTCCATTTCTATTTCTCCTCATTTTTTCTGTGTAATTTCATCTTTTTACCTGTACAGGGACCATTTACGTGATAATTTATTAAACTTTTAATTATTAAAATTTCTAATATTATTTATATATAAATAATAACAATAATAATAATAATAATAGAAAACAAATAACCCTCCAAAAACGAAGAAGAAGCACACAACTCGTTTTTTTTTTTTTTTGTCGTAACTCGTATCCAGAGGCGGATCTACATGGAATGAAGTGGGGGGAAAGTCCCCCAACGATATGCGTAAATTTGACGAAATTTAGCCTATGTATTTCAGAAAATTAACACGACAAATATGTTATATAACCTCATGCCCCCGACGAAAAAATTTTCTGGATCCGCCACTGCTCGTATCCTCCCCTCAAAACAAAACACCATTCATGAAGTTCAATGACTTCAGTCACTCCTCCACCTCGAATCCCAGACTTTGTTAGGTAGAATCAAATTTACCAGTGTCTTTTCTATTTGAGTTATACGCTCAAAGACTCTCTGCGTAGTGTGTAATTGTTTTTCCTCTAATAGAAACAATTAGGCATGGTGCGTAAATATACATCTTTTGTTAGTTTTAATGCGTTCTAATTATAATAAAACATTAAGACGTTATAAAAACTAAATAACAATTTATGTAATTTTGTTGACCTCTATTTGACTAAATAGACGATAATTTTCTAATATTATTTTTAATTAAAAGTAATAAACACATTAAATATTAATTTTTTATATTCTCAGAGATCCAATGCAGAAAATGTGCCGATAGAAAAAATTAAGATACACAAGTAAAAGTGTAAAGAACAACGCTGGGAGGTTTTACTTGACGAGAGGAAATGCAGTTGTCGAGTTTGGCAAGTAAAAGGCCTCCCATGTGTCCATGCAGCGGCTTTCATTGCTTTCACTAGGGATGCTAATTGGGACAAATATGTCGATTCATGTTTTACAATTGAAAATTTTAAAGAAGCATATGTATTAGAAATTGCTCCGCTGCCTGGAGAAGATCAATGGGAGCATGTGGAATCAACGGGGAAGATATATCCACCGCTTATCAAACGACCACCTGGACGGCCGAAGAAAAATAGAATTGTACCACCCGATGAGCCTAAAAGAAAACATAAATGTCCACGTTGTGGTATGTATGGTCACCATGAACGAACATGCAAGAATCCAACACACATAAGTACGTCCGGAGGGTCACATGTAGCAACTACTCATAAAAGGTTTACTAATTTGCATTCCTTTGTTTTTTGAAGATTAATCTCAAAAACATTAGTTTGATAATTTGTTTGTTATTTCAGAAGACGATGATAAAACACAAAAAGTTATGACTCATGAAGTATGAACTCAATGGCGAACCAATCTATTTGTTGAACGTATACTTTTGTTAGATGATTATTTTTGAACGTGTACTTATATAGTTATATTACATTTTACTCATTGAACATGTACTTTTCTTGGATGATTATTTTTTTTGAATGGGTATTTTAATTAGAATGTTGAATTTGTGCATTTTTTTTGTGCAGATTTTAAGGTATTTTCAGTTTTTATGCATTTTAGTGTAGTTTTTATGCAGTTTTTAATACAATTTCAGTGCAGTTTTTTATGCAATTTCAGTTAGAATGTTGAATTTTAGTGCAACTTTTTAGTGTAGTTTTTTAGTATACTTTTAGTGCAGTTTTTTAGTATACTTTTAGTGTAGCAGGGATGGAAATTTGAGGAAGAAGTTGTCTGGAAAGAGGGCAGAAAGGAAAACATTGTAAAATAAAGTTAATGATTTGTCAACCAGAAAATGTCTTTGTGAACTCGTGATTAGAAAGGCTGATAGTGGAGCCACCGATAACTCAAGAGTTTATGTTGCATTGTTGCTAATATCAGTGAGAAATTTCAGCATTGTTAATATACACGATATTTTGTGTTTTTTAAAGTGATATAATGATTATAAATTAGATATTTGGATATATTGGTGTGTTTTAAAGATTTAGAATGATATACATATGTAATAAGCAATTTTGTGAGGATATATATGTAATAATGAACGTTTAGTCGTTTATAAGAAAATGGTAATTTAGAGATTTACATATAAATAAATTAAGAAAATGATATTTTATGTTTTTTAAATGATTTAGTAATTATAAATTAAATATTTGGATATATTAGTGAGTTTTAAAGGTTTGTAAAGATATATATATGTAATATGAAATTTTGTAAGGATATATATGCAATATTGAAAGTTTACATGGATATATATATATGAAATTCTCCATATAAAAAATATAGCAACAAACCTAAATCTGACAAGAAACCCATATTTAGAAAATAATAATGATACTAAATTTGATAAAAAGCTTGTTAGTTGAAATCCAAATGCATTTTTTAAGATAATTTATTTAAGCGAGTGCTTATCATTTATAATAAACGAGGTTAACCCGACTATTGTATTAGGATCATAACTAATCAATAAAAATTTTGTTATTTTAAAAATAGTTTGGACGAAATAAATATTTATTGGAATATAGATAAATATATGATATATGAAATATAAAAATAGATCAGCTGAATGTCTGTCTACTTAATTAAAATAGTTTCGACGATAATAAATTTTATGTCGTAATGTTGATAAAAATAACGTGATCATAATGATAATTTTGAATTTCAAAAAAATTAATATATTAATAGTTATTATAGAAAACCATATATATATATATATATATATATATATATATATATATATATATATATATATATATATATATATATATATATATATATATATATCGTATTATTGTTTTGTTTTTCTATTATAACATTTGATATATTATGTTTTACAAAAATTCAAATATATAATTATGATCGTATATTTATTTATATTTCAATATAAAATTTATCATCACCCAGACTGTTTCTAAAATGACGACATAATCAGGCTGACAGGATGCTCCTATTTTTATTCTTTATATAATATGTAACTGATTTATTTTCTGTAATAACCTTTTTATATTTACATATGGAATCGTCGGACTTCGTAGATGGGTAAATTATGCTTTTGAATTTTTTTTGACAAAAGATAGCAATAAAACTCAATTATCTATATCTATACTACTATATAATACATTTACCTCTTTAGTCTTAAAAATAACTCATTATGCATAATGTACAACTACCTAAAACATGATGGCTGAATTTTAAGAGGTACAAATGTTTTAAGCATGATGTACAACCATTTATGCATAATTTGAAACTCTTGGCTACACACCCTTAGGCCGGTGGGAGTACCCAGGCCGCCAGCATGCGGCTCCTCCACGTAGACCCAACCCCGGCGGCTACACCACCCCTGCCCCCCGGCCCCGCCTAATTGCTTCCCCGGCCCGGCTCCCTCTCCCCGCTGCACCCCGCTCCCACTTTTGTCCTTTTGCTCTACCCAACGGTCTAGTGACCGTTTGAAAGTAAAAAAAAAAATTTATTAATTTTTTTTTTCTATATAAATACCTATATTCCCGATACATTTAACTCACTTCTTTCCCATTTCTCTTAATCTTTACACATTCAAAATTCTCTCTTTCATTTAACCTAAAATTTTTTCCAATCAATCACAATTTTATTTCTATTGTGATGGAACCGTATACTACGTCTTCGTCGTCAAACTCATCAACCGAAGAGTCGTCCGAAGACGAATCTCAAGATTATTATCAAGAACTTTTTGAAGCTTTTATAAATGCCAGCTCTCCGCAACCTAGACGAAGAATTCAAATTCAGAGAGACCGAGCAGCTGCAAATGAACGTCTGATGCGCAATTATTTTACTCAAAATCCTGTCTATGGAGATGATATGTTCAGAAGGAGGTTCCGGATGCGCAAAGAACTATTCCTACGAATAGTTTACGATATGGAGCAACACTTTGAATATTTTACCTTGCGATGGGATGCTCGAGGTAGAAGGGGATTTACCGCGTTACAAAAATGCACATCTGCTATTCGGCAACTCGCATATGGCATGGTGGCTGATTCGATTGACGACTCTCTTTTTATGTCTGAAAGAACTTCGCGTGAAACCTTGCAAGAATTCTGTAAGGGAATTATTCAGCTATACAGACGCAAATATTTGTGTAAACCGACTGAATCTAATGTTCATCAGTTGTACGCGTTCCATGAAGCAAAACATGGATTTCGTGGAATGCTTGGCAGCATTGACTGTACACATTGGACATGGAGAAATTGCCCTACAGAATGGCGAGGACAATATATGCGAGGCGATCACCAATATCCTACAATTATGTTGGAAGCCGTTGCGTCACAAGATTTATGGATTTGGCATGCATTTTTTGGCGTCGCGGGTTCCAACAACGACATCAATGTGATTAATCAATCACCACTATTCAACGACGTTTTAAACGGGATCGCACCAGTTGTTCCTTTTGTTATTAACGGAACAGAATACAAACATGGGTACTATCTAACCGACGGGATATATCCCGAGTGGGCGACTTTTGTGAAAGCTTTTTCGTGTCCAACCGATGACAAACGAAAAAGATTCAAGGCAGCACAAGAGTCGGCAAGAAAAGACATCGAACGAGCTTTTGGTGTACTCAAATCTCGTTTTGCTATATTAAACAACCCCGCACGACCATGGCACCCAAATAAAATTAGACACATCATATATGCTTGTGTCATATTACACAATATGATCTTAGAAGACGAAGGGTTCACGATATGTTCATTTCAAGAAACCGAGCTTCCATCCAATCAACATTCCGCTTCCAATGAAGTATATCAAAATACGTTACTGGAAATTCGTAATCGGGAAACACACAATAACCTTCGCTCAGATCTTGTGGAACATATTGCACTTGTCCAAATACCAAATTTAGACGGCTAGTTTGTAATTTTTTTATTTATTTTTATGTATTTTTTTTATTTTAATTCGGTAATTTTTAGTTTTTAGTTTATGTAATAGTTTTTAAATATTTTATGAAATTAATTATTTTAATTCTAGTATTTGTTCTGTTAGTTAAAATTAATTAAAATGTTAAAAAAATTAAGAAAGATGGAAAGATTAAGAAAGGTGGGTATTTCCTAGTTAGAAAGGTGGAGAGAGAAAAGCTGATGTGGCGCTGACGTGTACAGAAAGGTGGGTTTGGGATAGGTGGGTACTCCCACCACTCTAAGGCCATGCAAGAGGTTTGCTTTGTGGTTTTTTGGACCATATTGGGTTTGACTATTCACTATTGGAGGAATTGCATTAGGATGTCTAATGTGGAGTTGGCTTTGAAGATTCGTGACGAGGATATCTTCCTGGTAAATCAAAATTTGAACATACTTTGAATTGAAAATAGATTTAGGTCATGTTCGTTTGCCTTTAACTAGAACCATTAATTAAGAAACCGTTTTACCTTTGAATGGCTTCTTAATGATTTCAATAAAAGTAAACAAACAATCATTAGAGTGCAATGTAGATGGCGGTGTCTTCATGAGTATACGCTGCCAATCCCTCATCTCTTTTTGTGTAACGTTTTCATTTGGTGACTTTTGTATTTTTGGTGTTGGTTTTTTCTTGAAAACATTTTTTCTGGTGTATAAATTTGGCTTTTTGAAAAAAAGATTAGAGTGGTTGGTCTGTTTGATGCGAAGCTTAGTTCTGCTTCAAGCAACATATTTGTATTTTTGGTAGTCTATATATTTGGTTAAAAATTTTCTCTTCTAAAAAATAAATAGTGAAGAACTGTGTTTAGAATTTTCCTATTTAAATTTAAAACTATGTCACTCATTTATCATGTTGAAATTTTTTTTGTGAAAACGACATAAAGCACCTTTTAATTATAATGTACTAAGCATACGCAAAATTAGAGAAATTTTACAGAAATGGGATTAGTTTGGAAAATCATTTTTTTAAAATTGGGTTGGTGTTTTATACATTTTTAAAACTGGGTTTATTCACTCTTTTGTTGGTCCTTCCAAAACTTTAAATGACGACAGTAAATGGATCAACTTTTTCAAAAAATTTATTTGTTGTTTTTACTTATAATAAGTGAATTATTATTCGAATTAACAATATTGTTGATTGTTAGATATTTTGGTTCAATAATAGGAATCAATCCTGAATGTTCTTGTGATCGTATATGTTCACTCTCCCATAACATCAATTTGTCGAATCGAATATACAAATTTTGTTATGGTATAGTACACAAGAAAATGTGTTAGTTTCTTGTTTCTATATAAAAGACGCTTCCATACGAATTAGAGTGAATCATTTAATATTCAAATTAACTCAATCCCGACACGTACAAATCCACTAATCGGTATGTTACTCGACCAACGCAATATTGGTAAAATAATAATCAAATAAAATAATTCCACGTACCAGACTAGAAAATGGGATGTTACAAATAATAAGTCATATAAAACATGGAAAAGATTTTTATGAGGTATATCTTTTAATTCATAATGTACACATATAATTGCAATTTCTGTACCCATTTATTTCCCGTATTTGGATAATTAAGGAATTTTTAACCCACAGCCTACTCCATAACTATATGCATGCATAAAAATATTTAAAAAGTATAAACACGTCTTATTTAGTTCCAAATAATAAAAGCACATTAATTGAATACAACTCAAACATCCATAATAACATTCATGCATAAAATGTATTCGTCTCTTCATCCTCTCGTCTCATTAAGGATTTCTCCATATCTCATATTAATTATAAGCTTACCTTTACAAATAATTGTATAGATAGATACTTTCTTAACAATTGTAATATCCTCATACCTTTAGAAATATCATACAACGTAGTCACTGCACGTAGATAGATGAATAGACAAGCAAATAAATGATTCAATTCAATATCAATATATGGTCCAAACTAAAGCATAAAATGGATATATATAAACCACAAGTCCAAACGAAATTAGACGACCGCCTCTATTCTCACGACATCGATCGGCCCATATGGCAGCTCTTAGGTAGCTCAATCCCTCCCATATGATCTCTTGGTGGCGCTCACCTGCAATCACCCCTCATGCATCCCTTGCAGATCTACAACCTGAATTTGGACATCAAGTTCATTTGGTAATTTCTGATTCGCTTGGATATCTGCATCCCAAAACAAGCTTCTAAATGAATGTGAAATTGATTTTATTTCAAATCAAACCGGCCAGAAGCCAAATATATATTTGATTGTACATATCATTTTATATGGTTTACTATTATATAACATATGTACGTAATTGTCATATAAAAAACTTAACCCTCTAATTTAATTCATCATGCATGGCTAATATAATTCCATTGTTGTGTGTTTGTAACTATATTTGTGTTAACTAATTTTTGCTTCACTTGCATGCTCATGATCACACATATTAATTAACTATATATGCAAATGCTTGAAATATGTTTGTGTATACTAATTTTTGCTTTACTTGCATGCTCATGGTCACACATATTAATGTAAATGAATATTTTATGTTAATTCATGCACGGTGAAATACAACTACTAATGTTAATTTCGTTTGTAGGATTTAACCAAGTGTGTTTTGACTGAATTATACATTATTATACTTAATATCTTATAAATCATAAAAAGCTTTAAATTTTTGGTATACATCTTAAAATTGATACTTTTTATTGAATAAAAAGTATTAAATTTGAAGCAATATGTAACTTACACGATGAAATGATTATTTATGAATAAAATTCTATGAAAATACATCAATTAATAGTGTTTTTGGATACATTGTTAATTTTAAATTGATATGAAATAGTATACTTTTCTTTCATTGGATCAACTATGTGTAATATACATATTTCTAAATCAGCGCTTCTATCGCAACACACGATGTATTATCAAAAGATGCATGTATATAACTATAATTTATTTATGCATGAATCTTATGAAAATTGATCACTTTGAATATTATCTTTTCTCCACTACTTATATTCCATTATTGACTTGGTTAGAATTTTGTATAACTTTGAATATTATGTTATCAGTGTTTAAATGTCCTAATTTCGTACCATGATTTCCTTAGACCTACATACCATCAACAATATTGATTGTCATATCAAAGAGCGATGGTATTAAAATTTTTGAAAATTCTATGTATAATCTTTAAAGTGGTGAAATGATATGAAAATAATACAAAATGTCTAACACAATTGAGCTATAAATGAAGATTGGAAGTAGGTTAGATCAAATATGTAATTTCAATTTGGATATCATTGGGTTGATATGTTAACATTTTTATTGGCCACTTATATGACATGAACAAAACTTTTCTTGTTTTTATTACAAAATGCAAAATGCAAGGAAAAGTAAGGGTGTTATTCGGGTGGATTAAATGGGTATCAGGTTATTCGAGTTTGAGGTTGTGGGTTCTCTAGCAGACACTCAGCAATACACTAACTGAAAGCGGCCGGGAACGATTACCTGTCCCTTACGGGAATCGAACCCATGTCTTCGACATGAAAAGACGATGTCCTAACCACTGGACGAAAGGGACCAAAAAGTCATTCTTCATATACCACTCCGTGGGCTCCGAGAATAGAAGTGGTTCGTTTTTTTTCTATACGAAATTAAAGATTTCGTTTGTGTTCATGTTGGCGATTTCAGATGTTAATTCGGCAGTTCGTCCCCCTTCCTACAGGTTCCCCCACCCCCTGAATAATAAGTAAGGCCATTCTTTAATAAAAAAAGAAAAGGGGCGAAGCGCCCGTTTGAAGTGGTGAAGGCCTATGCTACATGGTAAAATGGGTATCGGGTTACTCGATTTGTGTTAAACGAGTTATTCAATTTTGATATTAAAAAAAAAAAAAAAAGGAAATGCTTTACAAATTAGTTTAAATGGGTTGTGTAATTTAGGTACACAAGTTAAATGATTTGGGTATTTAAATCTTTACATTGTTTATATAAACAATTCTAATTCTAATAAAAATTGGGAATTTAAAGATTTAACGGATTATTCGGGGTCCCCGAATAAACATGAATCCTACCCGATCCCTGAACCGAATTTATTATTCGGGTACCATTTAACCCGACTAAACCGGTCAAACCGAAATCATTCGGCCAGTTTGACCGGGTTTGAAGAGTACTCTTCGGCTGACCAGTTGGAAAAGTTTTCAAACCGAGTTTACTAGTGGGTCGTTGGTTTGCAACATCAAACCGTCCGTTTTGACGAATTCTGTCACGTTAGATTATATCTATAATTTTGTTGTGTCTTTTATCAATCTTTAAAATATTAAAAATAAATTTCTGTAATTCTTTAATTGATTTTAATATTTTAAAAATACTAATATTTTTTAGTATAGAATCAAATAGACAAATACGATTGCAAAACAAAGGCATTTTCTTTAATCATGCTTATAATCAAATGTTAATGAAATGCAACATCCATTTAATTTGTAATAATTTACCTATTTAAGTTTAGTTCTTTACTATTTACAACAAGATATCGATCTTATTTTTTTCTTTTTATGTTGTGTATTTATAGTACCAAATTTATTTGTTTGTTTTCATTTAATTTGTAAGAATATTAATAGATTCACTCGAAAGTTCTAATTCAAGCCGTGATATACTGACCGAACCAAACCGAATATTTACGATTTGGCCGGTCCACCCGAGCCGTTAATTTTGACCAGTTTGTTTTGAGAATTTTCTAAATCTAAGTTACTAGTTTTACTAAGATTTTAGTCGTCAAACCGGACCAAGTTCACCCCTAACAATGCTTATAGAATATTTCATTACTTCAAACATAAATTTCTAACAATGTTATTTTAGTTTTTTTTTTCTATTGCAAGTAGAAAAACATCTCATGCAAGTCATTTTTGTTGTCTTTATTTCATAAATACCGTTTTCTTTATTTTGTCGATATAACTTTATTTAACATACAAGTATTTAACTGCACCTGGCCAGTATAGTCTGATTGGAGGTTTCAACAAAATCGACATGAATCTATATATGATCTCAAGGGACATTTTATCTTGTGATGTGAGCAACAAATGAGTCTATCTCTAAACGTGTAACTCCTCTTTCTTCTACGGACCTCCTAACATCACAACCAAGTTTAACAGCTCTCTTCCTCATCTCATCCCCTTCATCCGAAGCCATCAGTTTTCTAACGATTTTCTCGATACTTGAAGACGTTACAATCTCATCTCGACGCTCCCACTCCCTTACACTTACGCCCGTCTTTAGAACTTGTGTTACTAGAACCGCGTTTCTTGGTTGGTCTGAGTGCATGGGCCACGCAGCGATCGGGACTCCCATCGTGATGCTCTCCATACTCGAATTCCAACCACAATGACTCATAAACCCACCTGTTGCAGGATGAGCCATTATTTCTAACTGTGGTGCCCATTCTCTTATCACCATTCCTTTTTCTTCGATTCTCTCTTCAAACCCTTCTGGCAATTCAACTACTCTCGCTTCGCCTTCGAAGATATCTCCTTTATCTGCATCTCGTACCACCCAAATAAACTTATGATCGCTCTTTTCTAACCCCGTAGCAAGTTCTTTGATCTGCTCCTGGGATAAGGAAGTCGTCGTCCCAAACGAAACGTATATAACCGAGTCTTGAGCTTGTTTGTCAAGCCACTCTAGTGACTTGTGACGTTTGCCGCTACCGTTTCCATCATCGTTGGTCGTTATTGACACCGGATTGTAAGGACCCATTGCCCATTGTTTTGTGCTTCCAAATATTCCTTCTTTCGAAAGAAGTTCGATGAATTTACCATCAATAACTTTGCATGTGTCATAAAGATTTCCGGAACTAAAAGTGTTGCATACAGAATTAGAGTTCACGGATTCAAGGAAATCTTTTGGTCCTAATTCATCAAGACCAGGAGAGATCTTTGAGAGCTGCATATAGGCTTCAACATCATCATCTAAACATGGCCTTCCTTTCGCTTCCCAGATGAACGAAAACAATGAGAAAGCCGAAGCACTATGAGAGACATAGGCTTCAGCATTTTCAAACGAAACGACGTCTTGTACGACTGTGCTCATCAGATAGTCATGAATGACGACCACTCGTCCGGCAGTGGGAGAAATTTCGGCTAGTAATTTGGCAAAAGGTTGGCGAAGTTGAGAAGATGCTTTGAATGAGGGAACAAGGTGTGATGGGAATTTGGTGGAAGCATTAGGGTCCGGGAGAGGAGATTCGAATTTGGGTGTTGGAAAGTCATGGAAATGGATATTGGCGTCGGAGGTGTAATTCCAGCCATGGTGACGAAGCTTTGCTTGGCGATTGTGGGTGGCGGTGCCGACGACATGCACCGGGAGTTTATAGGAGGAAAGGAGGCGGGAGAGGTGGAGGAGTTGGTTGAGATGACCTTGTGCTACAAAAGGCACCACCACCACCACAATTCCTCCGGCCGTTTCCATGTTGATTCGATACGATAGATTATGGATCGGAGTTGGGGTTTGTAAACAGAACAGTTTGTTGTACGTTAATTAAGAAAGAGGTGTTGATTATGATTACATATAGAAATAGTAGGTGGCATAGCCGCATTGGTCAACTATGGAGGCGAGGTAATAGCGCCGGTGGTATTGACTGCACTGTCGCCAAGTCGCCACCACATGTTCCTTATCTTTCACCCAGTTTACTATGCGTTGTAAAACAAGAATGTGAACCGTGAGAACCATAGATGATCAATCACAATAAATATGCATGCATATTCATATGATCTTTAAACATGTAGAAAGTTTTAGATACCGTTTGGTTTTGAGGATCTCAACAACTTATTTAAGATTTTGATTTAGAAATCTTTCTGGGCTATGTTTGGATAAAAACTAGGGTTAAAGTTGTAGAATAGTTGTGTACTTTTTAAAATGTATCGATATGGTACGTGTACTATGTTAATTATTCATATTACACGTGTACTTTCGGAATCGTTCAAATTTGATACGTGTACTACATTTTTTCATACCAATATGATACCTTTGGTAACCGATTACTGGCTGAACCTGTTAAGAGTGAAATTTTTCTTTTTATTAATGTTCAAATTTCCATAATTGAAGCATCAAATACACTTTCTCGTCCTTGTGATAACCTGATAGGAGAAATCACAATGCACAGCCAACTTCAAACACCTACAGACCTCTATAGAAATCTCCAATGACGATCTCCACCGTCCAGATCGAAGAACTATGTGTTGCGAAACTTCTCCTCAAATTTTACATAGATCCAACGGTGAACAAGTTTGTACTGACGATTCTCCCATAACTGCGCAAAGCTAGACAAAATAACCGGTCATAAAAAGTAGGTATCATATTAACAATATAAAAAGTACACGTACTATATCGATATACCTTAAAAAGTACATTGCTATTGTACGACTTTAGCCCTAAAAACTAAAAGTAAATAATTTTGTTTCATTTAGCATTTCATATTCTCCACTTCTTCTCATTTCATAATCCAAGTATCCCCTCATTATTTTAAAATCATATCATTTTAGTAATCCATCATTTTAAATATTTGCAATCCAAACGACACCTTAATATTTGTAATATACACATGTCATGTGTGTGCTGTTAACTTAAACATACATATGAAAACGAAATTTAAGGGTGGTACATTCGAATGTATATGATATTGAGAGATACTACCATAAATACCAAGTAAGATCACTAAATTAATAGTTTAAAATCGAATGTGACATTTTTTAAAATGAATTTACTTAAATCGTGTGAAGTTTAAACCATTATCTTTATTGTACTTATTGTCACTTCCGATACCCTATGTGACATTGGTATTACATAAACCCAAACCTATATATATTGAGAACAAAAAAAATAAAAAATAAAAACTATCCTGAGAAATGATAAAAGGTAACATTGACTCATAATTTTGAATATTGATCAACTATTTATTGAATTTACTAAAAATTAAAAAATTAAGTGGTTTTCATTCCTCGTGATTTTCTTTCTTTTAACAAAGTTCATTAATTGTCTTCAAAAACGTTACGCAAAATCAGACGTCCGTTAATTATGGAAGATGGTGGCAAAGATTACAAACTGTAGATTTCTCTTTAACAGCAGATATTAGTGGTTGATTATTAGCACTTTTGTTAGACACATTGAGGGTTGAAACCAAACCTCACACCTCCACATAAAGAGAAACGCCTTTGGCAAGGCTCGAATCTGAGATCTCAACAAAGGGAACCCCTTTCAACCTTTGGTGGTGGCCAAAATGTAGATGATAATAGTAGAGAAGGCGGCCGGGATGAGTCGATTCAAAGCAGAAGACTTTGTGCCATAAAAGGGACCGACCACTATACTTTTCAATATTTATGATGATGATTTGGTTATGTGATAACCGTACGTCATTCAACTTCCATCTATATGTGTGGTTGTGTAAATATTGGCGATATACATAGTCAAATACTCAAATTTATTAAGTTGTTTTCATAGGCTCAATTGACATTATCAATAATAAATAAAGTAATAAAGCTAGGCTCATATTATAATATGAAATTATAATGTGTCACGTTCTCAAATAATTTATTTATTAATGAAGGTCACGCCTACATATATTTTTTTAGAGGCATTACGAAATAAAATTGTTCAAATTTACAATATTTTTTTAGCATGCGATTAGAGTCTTGATTTCAACAAGTAAGAACGAAGAATTAAGTTTAGTAAAAATTTCATTTCGTTTCTTTCATTATTAACATGAAAAGAATTTTAAAACATGATAAATGAATTAAAGTTTTATAGTTTTTTTCTTCATTTTGTTTCTCGATCTTTAACTATGTATAACTATTATTATTGGGTACAAAATGTTTATAAAATTAACCGATTTCATTCCATACGTTTCTATGGTATCAAATATCTCTTATAATTTAATAATATATAGTAAAATAATTATTAATCACATTAATTTAGGGTGCGTTTGGTTAATTTGTTGATCGATGATATTGAAATGGGTATGAGTATAGATATGGGTTTGAAAGAAATATGAGAATGAATAATGAGGATTGAGGAAACATATGAGTGTGGATGGGTTTGAGTGTTTGGTAATCATTTCCACATATTAGGTAATCATTTATCAAACAAACGTCAATGAAACTCAAACTCATTCCATACCTTAAAAACCCACCAAACAAACGCACTCTTACTTGTTGATATGATTGAATTTTCTTCAAATAAATCATAGGTTAAACCACATATATTACTTTTCCAAGTACGAGCAACATCTCCTAAAAACGACAATAGTAGTAAGTAAATATGTAATTAACTTTTAGAATTTGTTAATCACTTATCGACATGAGTGGTACTTAGTGTAACACCCTACTTTTACAATTAAATATCATATGGTCCATAATGTCCACATCATCAACATTAACATCATATTCATATAACATACAACCAAATCATCAATTAACCAACAACATAATCATCATGTCACTCTAACCTATCAGGTTTTAACTCCGGGTAACAACGCTAGTTAACCATAAATTGTATATGTATGCAGTCATTCAATTGTATCGAAGAGTACCTCATATCCTAAAAGAAACATACTATTTACTAAAGTAGATTCTAACAAACTCTGAGCAACGTCGTGAGTCTCCATTGGTACCATATATATCATTATGGCTAATATAAGTACTTGAGATTCACAATCAAACAGGTGAGTATACGGATAAAACAATTATAAACAACTCAACAAATTTAATATATCGATCTATCTATTTTAATAAATTAATAAATATTTATCGCATGCCTTTTTATTAGAGGGTCAATTCGCACAGCCTCATAATGACACGAGTAAATGTATAATCTATTTCTAAATTTTTTTAGTTATGTAAATATATGATTCTTTCAATTTCCATATTAGAAGCAGATACACTGCCTCTTTAATCACCCTTTTTCATCACATATTGATGGCAGCCTGTCTCATTCATGATAAACATGATTTTTAAGGGGGTAATTGTGCAAAAAACCTTCAAGTTTTCAGTTTTTTGTGATTAAACCCCAAATTATTTTTCGTTGCATAGAAAACTCCGAACTAACTAAAAATCAGCAAATCAAGGTTTTATCAATGACTAACCGGTTGAAATTGGTTATTAATCCTACGTGGAACGGTAAACAACCTACGTGGAATACATTTTAATTGTTGAAATCGGTTTCCAAGTATTACACATCATTTAAACCCCCGTTGATGATGTAATCTCGTTCAAAAAATACAATTAAAAATTATCAACGGGGGTTTAAATTATGTGTTATACTTGACAACCGGTTTCAACAATTCAAATTTATTCCACGTAAGTTATTTAGCGGTTCACCGTAGGATTAATAATCGGTTTCAACCGGTTACTCATTGATAAAACCTAAATTTACTGATTTTTAGTTAGTTCGGGATTTTCTATGCAATGAAAAATGATTTGAGGTTTTAATCACAAAAAACTGACAACTTAAGGGTTTTTTGCGCAATTATATCTCTTGTCTATTGTGTACTAACTAATTTGTGGTGTCTTTCCCCTCATATTTACCCTTATATAATTCTTTTAAGATTTTTTTTTTTACATTTTGATTACTTTTAGAGAAACCATATTGCTTTGTATATTTTTCATATTATTCTTTTTTTTTTGTGATTTTTTATTATAACTTTATACTTTTTAATAATTAAAAGATCTATACATTATGTATTTTATTAACTTATCAAACATCTATCTTCTAAAAACTTATATGTGTATTAGACTAGTCAATAAACTAGTATACAATATAATAATATAAACATTGCGGCCACGAACCACCTAGGGCTTCATAGCGAATGACCCGGATAAGTCTGTGTAACTCACTCTACTTTTATACTGATTAGGTCAGGACCTCTAATTGGAAATGACCAAACAGGACTATGTAAATGAACAGATTGATTATCATGCATTAATATGTGTAACTAATAAATGAATAAAAAAAATATGTCACATGTTAGTCTCGCATTTATTTTTCACATTTCGTCATTATCTTATGTTACGTTATATTACCTATAATCGAATTTAAATTAGGGATATTTGTGCAAAAAATATTCAAGTTGGACCATTTTTGTGATTAAAACACTCAATTATTTTTCATTGCACAAAAAATTCTACTAACTGAAACTTATCAAAATAAGGTTTTTTTCAAAAAAAAAAAAAAAAAAAAGACGTGTAGCCTGATGAACCGATTTCAATCTTGGTTAACCAACCCTTCAAATCTGAATAACCTTCTTTCTAATGAACTCATTTGTTTGTATTATATGATTCAAATTCACATTTCTTGTTGATTTTTTGTTCAAATCTGCGTTATTCTAGTTGGAATTTAGTTTTTTGGCGAAATTTCGGTAGTCACTGATTACTTGTCGATGGTGGCCTACGACTTTTAATCGGCTACAACCGGTAATATCCCAGTTCCATGAGATTTTGTCGGTTTGGGATTTTTTGTGCAACGAAAAATAGTTAGAGGTTTTAATCACGAAAATGATTCAACTTGAGGCCTAATTGCACAATTATCCCTTAAAATTAAATTCAAGTCAAATCTATTCAAATATAATATAAATGTTTTAGTATTTAATTAATGGCAAATAACCAAAAATTAGTAATAATTGTTGTCATTTTATCATTAATAATAATATTATTTATTTTTTTGTCTTTAATAATATTGACTTTTATATTTTTTTATCGTTTATAGTTATTGACTCAATAATAGTAACTGGTAACCTGCTAAACAATAACTTTTCAGTTACCAAAAATAGTTATGTATTTTCATATTTTTATCAACAACAGTAACATATCAAATTTTAAATCAATTTATATTTATTTTTTTAAGTTTTGCTAAGATTTCACAAAAACCAAAATAAAAAACTTTATGTTTCAAAATTTGTTGCGAATTTTTATAATAAAAATTTTTGTTTTTTATTGATATAGTATGAAAAGACGTTATTTTTAATAATTGAAAATTTATTGGTGACATACTAAACAAGTTTGCAGGTCACTAGCTACTATTATTGATATAATAATAAAATGTTATCACTGAAAAAATTTTAAAAAAAATATAGAAGTCAATGTTATTAATGATAAAAAAATAAATGATATTACTATAAATGATAAAAATGACAAAAAAAATGTTATTAATTTTGATCAATTGCCCTTTAATTAACTAAAATTAGTATATTATAATTTTTATAATAATTCTAA
Source organism: Centrapalus pauciflorus (assembly GCA_020465985.1). Taxonomy (NCBI): domain Eukaryota; kingdom Viridiplantae; phylum Streptophyta; class Magnoliopsida; order Asterales; family Asteraceae; genus Centrapalus; species Centrapalus pauciflorus. The sequence goes on along the minus strand of JAANYP010004494.1, from coordinate 1,143,456 downwards.
ATCTTTATGAATATTTGTTTTTTAAATCAAACCCATATAGTACTTGTGTATTAATCTAGTGTGCTAATAAATGCAATCAACATATAAAAGGAATCCACGAGGGACTCGTATAATGCTCAAATTATTATTTAGAAACAACAGTATTAACGTGAGTACATCTCATAAAAAAAGGTTCTCATAACTCAAATGAAGCGTTGTTACGACTAGAAACACCAATTACAATTGTTCGATCTCTACTGAGCACTAGCAGGGGTGGACCTAGCTTTTAGCTATGGGTGTCACTCGACACCGATAAAATTTCTACATTGTATGCCATATATATGGTAGATGTTAAGGTAACACCCAAGATTTGCATAAGGTGACACCAGTGTTTCAAGAAAGATGGTAAAAGTTGTAGAAAGAATAAAGAAAGAAAAGAAACCAGGTTTATACTTCAACATTCGTATTATTAATTAGAGCATTCAAATTTATGACAGTTGCTAAAAGTGGAAAGAAGCATCTCTATATTTTCGATCGAAAACTCATTCAAATTCGTATTTTCTAATGTATGCTTCCTTGGTTGTCGAACAACCATAGCCAAACACGGGCACTTTGATGTAGGGGTGAGCGACGGGTACCATTTCCCGAACCCGAATCGGTACCGAACCGGTACCGGTACCGACCGGTACCGAATTAATATATTCGGTTCGGTATTCGGTTTTTAAATTAGCTAAAATTCGGTATTCGGTACTCTCGGTTTGGTATTCGGTTTTTAAATTAGCTAAAATTCGGTATTCGGGTCCGAACCGGCACCGTATAAAATTATACGGTTCGGTATTCGGTTCTTTCAAAACTAATTATTCGGTTTCGGTATTTTCGGGATCAGTACCGGTTCGGTTCGGTCCGGTACCGAGCTCACCCCTACTTTGATGTCTTTCAACGTATACCTCCTTCATTATTTTGTAGGGTTTTCTTAATTTCTTGTCTTTTGTATTTGGAAAGTGTCGTGATAGAGTATTGAGAAGGTAAACATGTGTAGACGTGTAGCATTGAGAAGATAAATAGGTGGAGGTTTGGAGCATTGAGAAAACAAATAGAAAAAGAATTTTTCTTTTCAATTTTTTTTTCCTTTCAAATTGATTTTTTTACTCACTACAAAATAAATTTAAACAAAATCAAAAGTTTAATTTTAACAAAGTAAAACAATTTACAATATGTTTCAATGAATCGATCAAAACAATCAAATTTAAAAACCATGCAATGGGATTATATTAGAAAACTTATTTATCGATACAAATAAAATTATATAGTCTACATGATTATTTATAATAAAAAAATTGAGTTAAAATATAAAATTACCATCTTTTAGTAAATATAAAAGTAAAACTACTATGTTTGTAAATATTTTTAAAAATACCATCAATTGGCTAAAAACTTTATAATTATGAGAATGATGTTAAAGAAATTACCCAAACGATTTCTTTTTAATTATATAGTAGATTTATTCTTTTTAAATCTACATGTTTAGTTATTTATATATTTGTGTTGGAAAGAACAGGAATCGTAAAATCTGACGCGGCTTCCAAATGAACATGAAAGCTAAATAATAAAAATTCTCTTAACGGTGACGTCGATAATATTATATTTTAGATCTGCACCTGCTACTAATCAACATTTGATCCTAACAACATATATTGCAACTATATTACAATTACAACTTAATTGAAACAACATAGTATACAACTACGTTAAGACCAGAATCGGTTGATTCTTTTAAGGGCCAACTTTTTTAAGGCTAATTAGCGCCAGACTTTTTAAGTGTGAACCTATGACCGGTTAATTAAACCAACCCAATATGCAACCCTAATTTAAATTAAAAGGACGGGGCTTTTGTGATGTGTGAAGCCTAACACGACTTTGATGTGTTAATAAATGATTTTTCGTCGTTCTTGATTTCGATATTTTTGAAAGAATTAAATAACACACACATGTATATATATGAGAAATGGTATGTTACAAGTTTTATCTTGTTATATGAGCAACAAATGAGTCTATTTCCAAACGTGTAACTCCACCTTCTTCTACGGAGATCCTAACATCAACACCAAGTTTAACAGCTCTCTTCCTCATCTCATCTCCTTCATCCGAAGCCATAAGTTTTCTAACGATTTTCTCGATACTTGAAGACGTTACAACATCATCTCGATGCTCCCACTCCCTTACACTTATGCCGGTCTTTAGAACTTGTGTTACTAAAACCGCGTTTCTTGGTTGGTCCGAGTGCATGGGCCATGCAGCGATCGGGACTCCCATCGTGATGCTCTCCATACTGGAATTCCAACCGCAATGACTCATAAACCCACCTGTTGCAGGATGAGCCAGTATCTCTAGCTGTGGTGCCCATTCTCTTATCACCATTCCTTTTCCTTCCATTCTCTCTTCAAACCCTTCTGGCAACTCAACTCTTCTGGCTTCGCCTTCAAAGATATCTCCTTTATCTGCATCTCGTACCACCCAAACAAACTTTTGATCGCTCTTTTCTAACCCAATAGCAAGTTCTTTGATCTGCTCCTGGCTTAAGGAAGTTGTCGTCCCAAATGAAACGTATATAACCGAGTCTTGAGCTTGTTTGTCAAGCCACTCTAGTGACTTGTGACGTTTGCTGCTACCATTTCCATCATCATTGGTCGTTATTGACACCGGATTAAAAGGACCCATTGCCCATTGTTTTGTACTTCCACAGATTCCTTCTTTCGAAAGAAATTCGAAAAACTTACCATCGATTGCTTTGCATGCGTCATGAAGATTTCCCGAATTAAACGTGTAGCAAACAGAATGAGACATGATTGATTCTAAAAATTCTGCTGGTATGGTACCCTGAAAAGGAGGAATCTTTGTAAGTTGCAAATAGGATTCAGCATCATCTAAACATGGCTTTCCTTTCTCTTCCCAAAAGTATGAGTACGAGGCAAAAGCCGAAGCACAATGGAAGACATAGGCTTCTGCATTTTCAAACGAAACGATGTCTTGTACAACTGTGCTCATCAGATAGTCATGAATGACTACGACTCGCTTGGCTGCTTGAGAAATTTCGGCCATTAATTTCGTGAAAGGTTCGCGTAGTTGAGACGATGCTTTGAATGATGGAATAAGGTGTGACGGGAATTTGTCGGAGGCGTTAGGGTCCGGGGGAGGAGATTCGAATTTGGGTGTTTGAAACTCATGGAAATGGATATTAGCGTCGGAGGTGTAATCCCAGCCATGAACACGAAGCTTCGCTTGGCGGTTGTGGGTGGCGGTGCCGACTATATGCACTGGTAGATTATAGAAGGAAAGGAGGCGGGAGAGGTGGAGGAGTTGGTTGAGATGACCTTGTGCCACAAAAGGCACCACCACCACCACAACACCTCCGGCCTTATCCATGTTAATTAGATAGATTACTGATTATGGGCTTGATGCTTGTATGAAGTTTTTTCAACTTTCATCGTGTATATATATATATACTAGATTATTACCCAAAGTACACTGATATTTTTAATATATATAAAATATAATAAATTAAAGGTAAAAAAATAAATATGATTTTTTTATACAAATGTATATAATAATGATATTATTATTTATTATAACCTATTAATTTTATATTATTCTAAACACATATGAATGGTATTTATTATCTTATATTATTTAAAACTTATATTATATTATAATTACTAAGTTAGTAGAGTATTAGATTTTGTTTGATTTGATTTGTTTGAAATTAAAAGTAACTTATATTAGACTTGGATAGATATAATTTAAATTTCTTTATTAAAAACCTATAAATGTCATGTGTCGATTCATGGTTATGACACATAGCTTCACCAAAAATGAGTATCAGTATGTGTGTGTGTGTGTCTATATATATATATATATATATATAGGGGTGGGTTCAATGCGGAACCTATATGTATCGAAGAACCTTGGAGAACCACAATGGATCGCCAAAAAAATCGTAATGTATCACGTGGAAATAATGATGCATCACGCTAGATTTTGATGCATTTGTGGTGGTGATGGAGGTTTTTCGATACATGGAGGTTCTCCATTAAACCCATCACTATGTATATATGTGGTTAAGATAAATTCTGCATGTTTTGCTAAAAACGTTATTTAAACTTTTTTTTAACTAAATTAATTACCGTTCATATACTTTTATTAATATGTTAAAATCTTTGAAAAACATACAAATGGGGACAAAAGTACGCCGGATTAATTTAATTTCTTCTAGAAAAAATAGTTATAATTTTGAAAGAGACGATACATGTTAAATGAAAGAAGATAAATTTGTCTTAAAATATGATATTTTTTTAATGAAAAACAAACATTATTATTTATAAAACTCAAAGTAATTAATACATAAAGATGTTAAAATATGATTAAAGCGTAAACTCTTAAGAAGTCTAAATGCATGACAAGTTTCTTGTGCATATATATGTTTAATTAACAGTTAAGGTAAACCTTAATTGTTTAATAAATCATCGGTTTTTAAGTTGGAATAGTTTTAATTTGTTTGTTTCAAAGATCAATTAATTAAAGGTGTGACCATGAATACATGATGATTATGTAGGAAATAATATCACTAAAACTAAACAAGTGCTTTTCATTTATAAACGTACGTCTAAAATGTCTAAATTAATAAAAAAGAGCTCGCAATTTCAAATCTCTGTCTTGTTAAAGCATGGTTGTTAAGATCACGAGTAATATTGACCGGTCCTACTACGATTCTAGCAAAAGATTTCGAGCAGTATCGGTTAGGATCGTTTTTTAATAAGATTGGACGTAGGATCGATCATAGAATTGTAGGATTGGTCACCGATCCGATCCTATCTTTTTATTTTATAAATATTTTTTTAAAATGTTATATAATTAATTTATAATATAAAATTACAAATTATAGTACCTGCCAAAAAATTTTAAAACTATTGATTTTGTGGTTGGATGTTAGGATCCCGATCTAATCCTACGATTCCAATCTTACAAGCATTCTTAGTTAAAATCTCGATCTTGATAAACTTGGGTTAAATATCATGGGGTTCCTTGATTGGACGAAGAAATAAATTAAGTTAAATCTTAGTAATAATAAAATATCTCTAGTTAAATTGATAATATTTAATTTTAAACGGGATGCCGTATGCCGCCTATGTTTGAATAAACATTATATAAAACGACTTAGAGCACCAAAGTCGAGGGAAGGGGACAATAATGTCAGTATCCACATATTAATAATAACTACATATTTTATTTGTTTTTCTAAAATTTAAATTTATATCTGTATTATAATCCATCAAGTCTAGAAATTCATATATTATACACATAAATTCATAAATGTTTAAATAATAAAGGTTTATAGATATAAACAAAGTGCTTATATTATAATAATGATATGTGAACAAGGTTAAATAATAAAAAGTTAGTTGTACATCACAAATTTACAAAAAATATTTCATTTTACATACATTCAATCAAATATTAAAAATTACATTATGTGTGACGATAAATATATAATATTTATTACTATTTTAAAATAAGTTGTACAAATGAATGTTTACGTAGGTAGTTAAAATTAAAAATCACTTTATAAATAATTAAATATCTTTTTATAATAAAATGTTATTAGTAATGAAAATATTTTAAACTTTTAGATTCAGTGATATGTTATTGATGATAATAGTAAATTGAAAATAGCATTCAATAACACAAAAACATAAACTCAGTTTCAATTGGAACTCAATCAAATTTTAAATTTATCAAAATTAGTCATATGTGAAAATAGTGTTAGATCTAATATAACAAATATTCAAAATTAAATTTAATATCATCGATAATCTTTCATTAAAATTAATTCTTAAAATATTAATAGAAATAAATTGAGTATTATTTTTATAAAAAATTGGTAAATAACAAATTTCAAAACTTCATGATGCTAGTAACATTACAAGAAGATGACAAATGATTATAAATTATTTATTTATTAATTTTTATAAATGAAAAACATTTTTTCACGGCTTTTCATATTCGTCTATCAATGTTGTCTTTTTCCAAAAAAAAAATCATCAAGTTAACTTTTTTTATAGTTCCATAAAATTTGATTCTTAGTCTAGTATTAATTGGTAAACCAGATTTTTTAAGAACTGAAAAACTGAGTTTAATAACCAAATTATTAAATCAAAAAAAAACTTGAAGACATTCTTAGAAAAAATAATATGGATGGACGAAAACGAAAAAATATATTAATTCTTTTTTTTTTTCATAATAAACTCTTTTTATTTACTAATAAATGATAAATTCATCCATTACTCATGACTTGTCATCAACAATTGACATGTGACTACCATTTTCTTGAAAACAACTGACATCCAAACAATATCTATCTTAATTATCATATGATTTGATTTTAAAGAAAATCCAAATATTTCAAATAATTAATAATCTTATATAATAAAACATCTCGCGCCTCAACGCACCATTTTTTTTAATTCTAATATAATATAACTAATTTACTAATTAAATTATTAACATCTAATAAACACTATAATTATTTTATACATCATAATAAATATTTATTTTTTGAATACTTTTATAAATCAACTCCAGTAATAGCATTGGTAGCTAACCTTCTATATGATAAAAAGTTTAAAAAAAATTTATATATATATATATATATATGACCAAAAAAATAATAGTTTACTACAATAAATATATTATTATTGCATCTTTTTTATAAAAAAACATTAAATATATTTTAAAGTTTTAGTCTATATTGATTTTATATAAACAATTCATTTATAAAAATATCATAAATAAACTAATAAATGATAAATATGATAACTTGACCGATCAAATTTAACTTTGTCATTTGATTCATTCAAAAAAAAAAAAAAAAAGTTAAGATGCCAACTCAATTGCTAATTGGACGATCAAAGACCAAAGATTTCACCAGCGATGGCTGCTAATTAGTAGGTTCAGAGAGCATCGACTTGTTTGCACATTTTTTTGAAAAGGAAGAAAAAGAAGATAAAAATTTTGCACATTTTTTTGAATATATGAATGTCGGAAACAATAATCTAATCCGCTATCAAACTACATTTGTAAAAGGGGTCGGAGAAGGAACCAGAAATGAAATTACCAACCAACCAACCAACGAACCTTGTTTTCCGTTGTTTTTAATCATCATCGCAACATTGGAGAAAAAATAACTCAAAGGCCGGACTTAAGGAAAACAACAGTTTGTTCATGGGCTGCAAAGGTTCTTAAGATCCTCTTCCTGGGCATACCAACTAGGAATAATTTTAACCAAATGAGGATAAAGATCCTTGTATGAGTTTCTGATTGTTCCTTCTGCAACTCCAGTTGCAAGTGCTACATCTGCATATATCCATCCACATTTTATTATATTAGAAACTTTGATAATTTATGAGAATATTCAATTTAGAATTTTCCCTTTTGTGTCGATCCACTAAAATCTTCCCTTTTGTGTAATATATGCCTCAAGGCTCAAAGGTTGCCTTTATTTTGGTACAGAAGTAAGTTATATCATGTAATGTGGATCCAAAAATGCTCTAAGAGCATCCTTTTTCAAAAGGCAGCAGTGGAGACCCGAGTCACCATGGAATAACATTGCTAGGTATTAAAAAAATACTAAATAGAATCACAACATTTGAAATATAACTCAAAGAAAGGGCACTTTACCTTTGAGGGGTTTCTTATCGTCAGAAAGTTGAGTTACTATGTAAATAACAGCTGCAGCAATAGATATTGGACTTCTCCTGAAAAGGACAAATCAATACACCCATTGAAAGTTAACAAGAGAAGCCAAACGACAATCCCAAACATAATCAACGTACATAGCTACATATTTTTAACCATTTTGGGTGTGCGAGTTATGATGTCAAGTTAACCTACCAAAAGTCTAACATACATATATTCTTAAACAGGATTCAGCCATACAAACCAAGATCAAACATACGCATATGCACACTCAAACCACGCATCAAATTATAAAATATATAATAACTATTTTAATATATAAGATACATCAAAAACAAAGTGATGTGAGTGTGCATCTGTAAATGGAGGATTAAATATAGCACATAGAAAGGGATGTGTGTAGCCATAAACCTAAAAAGAAAACCTTGAAATTTGCACTAGCTAGAAGCCTAGAAGGTTGATATATATTCAAAAGGTTTTACACAAAATCTATTTCGCTTAGAATGGCAACCTCGTAGGGGTGGCTTAGCGGTTGAGGCTTCCTAGGTTCAACTGCTACAAACTTCAGATACTTTGGGCCACTTGTTTTTCAATAATCAGCAGAGAGGAAGACCAAGCACATGATTTCTTCAATTGCGTTCATCACCCATATGGAGCAGAAGGATTTGGCAAAGCAAACCATTTATTAGGTCTTTAGATATAAATTATTATCCTTCCAATGGTGTAACCATAGTCACAAAATTCGCGGTACGCTCCGGTACGGGAACGAGGTACGGGTTCGCGGTTCGCTAGGTATCCAAAATTCGGTTCGCGGGGGGGTAGGCTCATTCCGGTTCGCTCCGGTACGATGTACCTTATGATGTGGTACGATGTACCTTTACATACATACACACACATACATAATTACATATAATATAATATAAGATTATAGACATACACATACATATAACTAAAGTCTAAAACAACAACACTAAACAAATACTAAAACAGAAACTAATAGTTAATATATACTGATTTAAAAACAGAAACATAAACAGAAACATACTGATTTAATATATACTGATATAAGTATATAACAATAAATCAGAAACATAAACAGAAACTAATACTTAATATATACTGATTTAAAAACAGAAACATACTGATTTAATATATACTGATATAAGTATATAACAATAAAACAGAAACATAAACAGAAGCTAATACTTAATATATACTGATTTAAAAACAGAAACATAAACTGATTTAATATATACTGATTTAAAAACAGAAACATAAACAGAAACTAATAGTCTAATACTTCAAAGAAAGCCAGATTGCAGGAATATATACTGATTTATCATTTATCCTTGTTTGAACTTTGAAAAGCTAATATATACTCTAAAGTCTAAACAATAAAACAGAAACAAGAACAGCAATAAGCATAATATATACTCTAAATGATTGAAGAAGAAGAACAGGGCAGAAAGAAAAAAGCAGGGAAATAAGATTTTAAGATTTAAGAATCTATATTAACAAGGAAATTAGATTTTAAGAAGTAAGAATCTGAAAAAACAGGGAAGAACGAGAATCGCGTACAAAAAAATCGCGTTTTTCTCCAATTGGGTTCGGTCCAATCGCGAATCCGATTACGTACCGAAGCATGCTCAGGTACGCTACTTCCACGTACCAAAGAGCGAATCGAATAGCGACTGGTACGATTCCGTACCGCGATTTGGTACGACGCGAATGGTTCGCGGTTCGCAGGGAATCCAGCGAATCCTGTAACTATGGGTGTAACACATATATATGTAATTACCTTCTGTAATTTGGGGTTTGTAGAAGCTTTTGTAAAATTGAGTTTTGGATTGCCTTCTGTAATTTGAATATCAGATTCTTATAAAAGCTTTTCTGTTTGGGTCATTTTGAAAGTTGGTTTTCACTTTTCTATTAATCATTTTTAACTTTTTCCAGCAAAGCATTCTAGGGTAAAATAGTTACTTGTAATATTGGTAACAATAATATGATGAAAGCTAAAATCTTGTACCAATCACATAGTGCGCTCGAGGCACACCAAGACGCAGATGGGGTCCTTAGAGCCTAGGGGCAGGTGCAGGCCTCATGAATGCGAGGAGCATCAAATTAAAATATGTAAAAAGGTATATCTATGATGCCAATAGCATTAAACATTAATTAATAATATCAAATAAGGCTACATTGCATGTTGTCTAGTTGTATAAAAGGTTATGTGTGATGCCTAGTTGCATAAAAACATTCATAATATCAAGAAAACCTTCGATGATGCCTAGTTTCCTTCCCTTTTTAAACTCGCCTTGCTGAAGTACACCTTATTCAGGGAAAAGCCCCACATGTTGGGCCTTACGAGCCTCGGAGCCTAGGCACGCCTTAACAACTATAACCAATCATGACCTTAACTAGTACATATGGTGCCAAGTTTTTGTACAATATGCAATTTGACACGTATGAACTGTGTCAAAAGATTGAAACTTAAAATCACCAAACACTAAGAGGGGGAAAAGCTCAATAAAAAAATACATTTTTGCCAATTACCTTATATCAAACTCCTCCGACTTTTGGACAGATTCCTGGGCAGCTTTAACTGTCTGATTGGTCATACCAAGATTGGAACAAAAACGCCTCTGATAAATTCATATTGATGAAACAAAAGTTAGGAACTCCAAAGAATAAAAGAACACGATACGCTTAAATTGAACAAAATAAACAAGCCAACCATAAAATCCCCAGCATGTATAGTCCCCATCTCCACTGACTGACCCATCTCGAGCTCAAGTTGTTTCACAATGTATTCTTTGGCCCGACCAATTTCCTTCTTTGTTGCTCCATTGGCAACCGAACAGATTTCTATTTGAACAAATGTTCAGGGAAATCTCATTCATAAATAGAGATAGACCATGAAGCATCCAAATGTTAATAAAGCAAGGTTTGTACCCTTTACAGTCCGTGGCTTATCTTCTTGACGACAAGCAATGTAAAGGCAAGCAGCCAAGATCGCATCCTGGTTTCTTCCTCTACTGGATTTTTGATCTTCTACCTTCTTAAATATTTCATTAGCACGATCCTATTTAGCACAAAGCAACATACAAATACATGAAAAACAAGAGCAGACATATTAGTAAACAAATATCTTAATATACAGAATACTGTTTCATCTTTCTAACATCAAGGAGGATGCATACAAAGACTTCCCTTTCCACCAATATGATGGTTTAATCTAAGAGATCGTATAGTTCATGTGAAAGCTATTTATCGTCAAAACATGAGAATGGAGAATATACATGGATAACATACATACCTTTATCGTCGCAACAAGGCCCAACCTGAATGACAAATTAAATACATCAGATACAAACTTGGCTAAAGATGGAAGTCCAGTCTACTTATGCAAGAATGTGGAAACAAGAGAAGATACTTTATGCTAAATCACAGGCATAAAATCAGGCAGTATGGAAACTATTTTCATTCACAGATTAAAAACAAGATCAGACTGCCAGGTTAATATCTATCTCAAAGGATATGAATGTATGATTATTGAAGCTAGAGTGCTAGACAATAATTAAATATAGAAGAAAACACTGCTCATTGTTTTATGAAAAAAATTTTCTAAAACTCAATTTTGGCAAGAAGATAGTTTAATCTAAAACACCATATAAATTCTCGACCCTAGGAGTGTTATTAACCATTTTATTAGAACTTTGAACCAAGTTAGTTGCCTAAAAGTTGGGATTAATACAGACGTTCATGAGCAATACAAAGTCATAGAACTTTGAGTTTGTAACTCTAGGATTTTAGTGACGTTCTTCCAGTATCTACTTTCCATAAATCAATACCATATGACCAGCTTCATGGAGCTATGGAGAACCATTTGGCATAACTAGCAGTCATGGGTGCAAAACTCTGGAGAACCACTTGGCATAACTAGCTTCTTTCATATCAATTAGTGCTATCCACATGTTACAGTGAAGGTAGTAGAAAGAAGTCAGAGCAAGTGTTGCCCCAATTATATGCCTCTCATCAGTATAAACAAAATAGCTCTCGTACAACTCTCCATATTCCCTTGAAGAACTTCTATAGAAATTCCCTTACCTCAATATCTTGACTTCATTCTGGTAGTGATCTATGATTACTAACACCAAACATACCTTGCACTCGCATTTTATCTTCACCTGATCCTAGCAGTAAACTACTTTCATATCTCACCAATGCACCCTGCCCCCCTTGGTGTCCTAATTCCTGACTACATCATTGTAGCCTTACAAGAGTTAGGATATTTTCTTTTAGGGTTTGCAGAAACAAAGATGAAATTTTTCTCAATATATCACACTACCAAAAACAATATCAGTAATTGTGCACTTTATATATATACACATACCAAACACAAAGAATTATAATTATGCACCCAACAGGCATACATTCATTGTATAGTTTGCTAATTATACGCGGTGACTTTGTAGAATTCAAGTCATAAATAAATTTGTAAACAATAAAAAAGACAACTTAAACAGCCTTATTGGAAACATATTCAGAAACTCAAATCCCTATCATAACATCAAAAATTAAAATTACACAACATCGATTAGCACTCGTATGAAAAAAAAAACCTAGTATCTTCTGTGTAAAGATCAAAGGATGTTTACACATCAAAGCTAAGGTATAAATTATTATAACAGTAAAATCTAATCTTGCCCTAGACTTTCGACCTTATTAGGAACGAAACAGAAGCCAAAAATCATCACAATTTCACGCAGCAATATAAGAGACAAATTACGATACGAATCTCACCTGTCAGACATCGTTGCGATCGTTTTAAACGCCATGATCAGCGACCGATCCGGATTGGACCCTCGGTTCTGCCATCGTCCCAAAGACGATGACAAGAAATCGCTGGTGACGCCGTTAGGTTTTGAAATTACGGTGGATAAGCCGCCATCGTTAAGAAGCACATTGGTAGGGCCACCGACACGGACAGGATCATTATCCCCTGACTCGTTGGCGAAGGTACGCCACTCGGACGTCTCGTCGATGGAGTGGGACTCAAGGACGAGTCCACACTCGGAACAAACGGTGTCGCCGGCAGAGTGGTCGAATACCACCTCGGTGCTCTTCTTGCAGTCGGAGCAGTATGCATCTGCCATATCTTTCGGAATTAAATAAAACTTTTTTTTTGTAGATTGTTTTGATCTGCGTGTAATTTTATGGATTGCAAGATTTGTTGGATTGATGTTCAGATGATGTTGTGCGATTTGTGGGAAGCGAGCCGCCGAAAACGAAGAGAGAAAACTAGAAAGGGGAAGAAGGAAGATAGTTCTTTTCTTTCTGGGGATCAAAATCATTCCGTGTTTCTACTATATTTATTCAACCACCCATTATTATTACATCTACATTTTAACAAAATTTAGTATGATAAAACGTGACACGTGCTCTCATGTTTTTCCTTTTATCATGTAATTATTTTATGTATTGCTTGGATATTTTTAATAACCTTTTATAATATAAAATGTATAAAAAAAACTACTATTACTTGTCATAACTTGAATTTGTTACATATTGTACTGTTTTATGGAATTTTTTAGAAGTTATTCTTAAGTGTTTTTCAGTATAAAACTTATGAAAAATTCTAAAAAATCCAGAATCGATATTCGTGATGCTTGAAAAGAACACGAAACTCGTATTTTGAATGAACATATATTAATGTTTCGTCTTCATCTTTAAAATATTGAATCTAAATACAAAATTGACAACAATATTTTACAACAATCTCTTTACATATAATATAAACTATTACACGTGTAATAAAATATTTTACATATAATATGGTTGTTACACATGTAATATATGATTATTACATATGAAATACATGATTATTACACATGTAATAAACGTGTAATAAAAATGCAGATTTACTTTTTTTTTGAACTCCAGATCTGAAAATCTGAAATATGCACAATTACTTCATTTTAAATTATAACAATTATGAAATAACCTTTAAAAACCTAGAATCGATCTTCATAATGCTTGAAAAAACACGAACCATCATTTTGAAAAAAAAACTCATATTTTGAATGAATATATATCGATGTTTCGTCTTCGTCTTCAAAAAACCATCTTCAGAAACCTTCGAACAAAAACACAAATCTTGGACTTGATTTATTTCTTCGAAGGATTTTTTCTACTTTGATGTTCTTATATAAACTTCGAACAAATCCAAAATTTATGAATAAATCTGGAAAAAAAACTCAATCAAATTTGATAAAAAAAAAGATAATGAATACAGAAGATGAAGATGAAGAGAAAGAAAATAAAAATGAATAAAAAATCTAGAAATGAAGTGGGGAAACGTGGAGACCTTGAGTGAGAATTAAAGAGGAAAAAAAAATAAAAATTCCAATTATACCCACATTTTTGTTATTATTCAAATATTTAACAAAAAAAACAAGATCATATCACAAAAATGACAGGGTTAATATTGAAAAAACCTCACGGACTTTCATGTAATTATCGATTAAGTCACTGAACTTTTTTTCCGAGTGTTTAAGTCCCTAAACAAATTTTGTCTTATTCAAAACTATATATTTTTAACCTGCTACCTGCTTAACAGGTAAAACAGTTAGTTTCTCGAATAGTTTATTATTAAAAAAACCAACTTTCCTTTCCAATTTCACGATTAAGTCACTGGACTTTCTTTTTTCTTGTTTAGATCACTATACCGTTTATCGGTTAGTGACCTGCTAAATAGGTCAAATATATAGTTTTGAATAAGACAAAAATTGTCTAGGGACTTATTTGACACATTCGGTTGAACATGTTCATTAAAGCCCGTTGTCGAATCCAATTGAACATGTTCACTAAAACCAATTGTAGAATCCGATTAAACATGTTCATTAAAACACATTGTCGAATGTCATTGAACATGTTCATTAGAACTCATTTTGAAATTTATTATGGATATGTTATGGAAGTAAATCCCTATAATTAAGGGATCTATTAATTTATTAGTGACCTAAGTGACTATATTACCCTTTTAAACTTATAACCAAACATGGATGGACTCTGTTTCTCCAGTCTAACATGGTACCCCATTGATTACATATAGATTGAGGTTTAATTGAAAACTTTTATGCACCTAGAAACCTCAAAAAACTTTTGTGCACCGAATAATATAGTAATGGTGCATTAAGGACATTTGTGGAATAATCAATTAATATGAAAATTAAATAATTAATTAAAGAGTAAATTACATAAATGGTCCCTGTGGTTTATAGCAAATTACATGTTTCGTCCCTAACTTTTAAAAATTACACTGGTAGTCCAAATTTTGAAACATTGTCACGATTTCAGTCCCTAAGAAACTCAATTTTTTAAAACTTAAAATTTTGCCCTTATAATTTAATTTCACATATGGTCCCTAATTGATTAATTTAGTTTTTTTATGTTTAATTATTTGTATATTTATAATTGTTTGATTAATAAATGATATTTTACTTATTAGTATAATAAATTATACATTTTATTTATGTATTTTACCTATGTATTAATAAGTTTTATTATTATTGTTGTTGTTGTTGTTATTATTATCTACATTTATTCGTTTTAACATAATATTTATTTTATTATTAATATTCATTTTATAAAATTTTTCCATTTATCAATGTATTTAATTAATTTACCCTTCTTATTTTTATATATTAATTTTTAAATACTATTAATGTTGTTTTTGAAATTCTAAACATGAAAATATGTACATTCTTTTATAAATTTTAAAAATCATTCATTTTTATTTTATAGATTTATATTAGTAGAGTATTATATATTTTGCATATGAAATAGTGTTAGTAAAATTCATTATGTTTAATTAACTTTAACAACTTTGTACTTTTTAGCATTTTAAAATTTTTTAAAAGTGTAACATATGTTTGTAAAATGAACCAAACGTTAATAAACACACCGTTTGTGTTCGTCCGGTTCATTTACAGCCATTGTGTAACATATCATTTTGTTTAATAAATGAATGAACATAAACGAATTTCCTGCAACGGTTCGTGAACGGTTTTGTCGAACGTTTGGTTTGTTTCCAGACCTATATTACACTCATAAAAATTTTAAAAATGCTAAAAATTACAAGCTTGTAAAAGTTTATTAGAAATAATACATTTTACTAACACTGTTTTATATGTAGAATATAGAATAATATACTAATAAAGTTCTATAAAATAAAAATGAATGATTTTAAAATTTGTAAATGAATGTACATTATTTTTCGTGTTAAGACTTTCAAAATAAAACATTAGTAACATTAAAAATTTAATATATTAAAAGATAAGAAGGATAAATTATATAAATACATAGATGGATGGAAAAATTATAAAACAAAAACTAATAAAAAAATAAATATTGTTGTCAATACGAATGAGTGTAAATGATGATGATGATGATGATGATGGTAAACCTTATTAATACATAGGTAAAATACATAAATAAAATGTAATTAATTTATTATACTAATAAGTAAAATATCATTTATTAACTAAACAATTATAAATATATAAATAATTAAATATTAAAAAAAAACTAAATTAATCAATTAGGGACCATATGTGAAATTAAATTATAAGGGCAAAATCGGGATTTTTAAAAAATTGAGTTTCTTAAGGACTGAAAGTGTGACAATGTTTCAAAATATGGACTACCAGTGTAATTTTTAAAAGTTATGGACGAAACCTGTAATTTGCTATAAACCACAGGGACCATTTATGTAATTTACTCTTAATTAAATTATAGGGTAAATTACAAAATCGTCCCTGTGGTTATATAGAAATTACGGATACAGTCCTTTTAAAGAAGAAATTACAAATACAATGTCTATGATTAACAATTTGTTACGGATTTGGTCCCTACCTCTAACACCGTTTGTTTTCCACCGTTAACTCAGGGGTATTTTCGTCAACTAGTTATTTATCCCTCCCATCTCCTCCATTTAACACTTAAACCTCTTTGTGACTCCCTATCCCTCCCTCTCTCTCTCTCTCTCTCTCTCTCTCTCTCTCTCTCTCTCTCTCTCTTTCTGCAACACTTAAGCATTTGTTCTCTTCCGACACAATTTTGAATTAATGTTGATGCTTCTTTTTGGGCCAACGACAATCCCATTAGATGAGTTAAATAACTGACTAAAAAGTGTTGGAGTTCTAGTCTCTGGTTCTAGATGTCAATTCTGGTTGAAGAGTGTTTACAACACCAAGATATGTCATTTGGGATTGTTGGTAATTTGCAGTTTTTTAATGCTTGAATAAGAGGCTTGATTCTTGTATCAGAACTCCTCCATCCGGTGCTGGGCAAATAGGGTTCCAAAATTTGACGCTCGGACGCATTTAGCAACAAGATCTCAGGACAAGCCCAGCCGACAGGGTTAGACTTCATAGTGTTAATGTAATCGTTCATGGATTCATCCAAGGCGTTGTTGATAGCGGAGATGAATGCAATGTTCTGGGCTAGTTTTATGAGCATCATACCGTACAAGCGCATCAGATGAAAACTTGGTGTGTGTCAAAACTAATTCACGTGTTTTTGCACGGTGAACAACCGGTTGCACAGGGCTCTCGGTTGCCAGCCACTCCAGTCCCTTTCTTAAATCCTCATCACTGAAAAACCCATCTGATTGTTTGCTTTTAACTAACGGAACAACCAAAAAACACCTGATCATTGATTTATCAACTTCATCAAGCCCCAAATTTTTCACTAATATTTTTGGGTCTATACAACATTCATATGAACCGCTTACGATCAGAAGTGGCGGAATGTAACAACCTAACTTGTGCCAAGCTTGTAAATATCTGATTTTGAGATAATAATGTAATTTTATTTACATTATTTATGATGTAATGTATTAAGTTTGAAATTATATGACTCTTTAAAATTAATTGAATATTTATATTATAAATCATTAAAGATGACCAAAATAAAAGAGATGTAAAATACAAAAGTTTAGTGGGTTAAACAACAAATATAATTAAATAATATATATAAACCGAAATAATGATCATTTAAGATCATTAACTAAAATTTACTTCTCTCTCTACTCTCTCTCTACACATATCCGGCAACCTCATAAAACTATCAAGAAATTCAAGAAATTTGTGTTTAATTGAGGATTGAAGACAACAAGAAGTTACAAACAACATCAAGCAACATTAATCTGCAAGAAATTAAGGTAATTCTTGACTTAAATCTCAAGTATTCAAGAGTTGGTTCGGTTTTATTAAAAACCGAAACCAAGTGATTTAAATGTAAAGATTTCAAGTTGCATGTATAAGAATTTTGTAAATTATGTTAAAACTAAGTTGAAAGATGAAACAGAAACAAAAATTGTGGAATAGATCATCCAAAATAATGAAGAAATCGGAATTTTGGACAAAACATGTTCTTGGCAAAAATATGAATATTTGGATGATTTTGATCAAATTATAGTGTTTTTGATAGGGGAAAATGTATAAAATTAACCCAATTATGATAACAAATCATAATCTTAAATTGCATGTTAATAAAATGCGTTTTTAGTAATTTTTGTAAAATATCCGTATGAATATCACCAAGAACATGAAGAACAAATCTGGAAAATTATGAACACGAAGGATCCGAATTCGGATATGTCCGAATTCGGATAATGCACCACTCCGGTTCCTAAGTACTAATTTCGGATGATATACTATTTCGGATGCCTTTTAAATTCGGTTGTGTCATGATCCGAATTCAGGTTATGCTATTTCGGATGGTGCCCAATCCGGATTGATCCGAATCCGGGTCCCCAGTCCGGATGGATCCGAATCCGGATTGATCCGGATCCAATTATTATATTTTGATATTTTAGCTAAATAAATTATTATATATATATATATATATATATATATATATATATATATATATATATATATATATATATATATATATATATATATATATTGCTATTTAAATAGATAACTTTTGGAGAATTTAAAAGAATAAAGAATATGAGCAAACAAAAGATTGATGAACTATAAAGTTATCAGAATCAGATAGAATTAAAGAATTTATGACCAAAAGATGATGACATTGATAAGATAAGTTATCAGATATCAGACTCAGATAAAATACAAGAATTTGAAGACTAAATTGATGATGATAAAGATGATGAAAATGACATGATATTATCATGAATGATTTTGAACAGGTTCAGTATATTCTGAACAAAGATTTACAGATTTAAAGACTTAAAAGCGGGTCAGAGACTTAAACTGACAGATTACAGATTGACAAAATCCTGAGATAACTCAGGTGGCAGATTCTTATATCTGTTTGACCAAGACCCAGATCTGTGAGTTATAGATATTCAAATTGAACATGCAAAGATCCGTTTGAGATATATTGATGCTGTTACATTATTTGACATTCATTTATCAGCTGGATTGAGACCTGTGCACACCATGGATGGGTGTTGCCCAGTGAATCATGATAGCTATTTGCTTATCATTTCATATTGCATTTATTAACGCTTCAGACTTTGCTTTATGATTTGTTGCTATCATGACTCCTAAGACTTATGCTTATTTCATTGATCAGACTTGATAAGATTTATTCAGCTTGACTAGCCCTTATGGTCTATTGTTCTAGACCTGGCTATTCCACCAGTTCTCACGAACTTGGTAATGACCTCCGATGTTCGGCCATGTTGACCTACTGGTAGCTAGCCCAGTATGTGGCTGATCCCCACGATATAAGCGTGAGTGTGGTTTGAACATCATCCGATCTTAAGATACTATATCTCAATCATGATGAGGGCTGTAGCGGCAGCCAAGACTTATCACGCTTAGATTTATGACTCCGCTTGACACGCATGTTAATATTGAAAATCTATAAACTCACTAAGCTTTGCTTACAGATGTTGCTTTAAAATTTTACAGGAAAAGCCAAAGGAAAATCACCTGCAGGACCTAGTATTTAGGTCATTCAAGATCCAAGTTTTGAAGCTTTCCTAGACCACTTCTCAACAAACTTTCTGGTACTGATTGGAAGACAGCTAATGTGGTGGTTCTGGGTAGACTTGATGTGATGATTGATGTTATGATTAGATTAGATATTACCCTTTTTATAACTTTAATTTGAAATATGTGATCTGTATCCTAATATGTAATGTACATGTAATTTTATTTTCCGCAATTTAATTACCCTATCTTAGTATGATTGATATCGTATTGCATGAATTGGGACCTAGATTGGTGAGCACTGCCCCGTAAGGGGTGGTTTTCACAGGATGGTATCAGAGCACTAGTTTGAGTGAATCAAGTATTACGTAAGTATACTTGATCTCAAACTGAAGCAATACATATGTATCAATCATTTAGGTGGATTGAACTGAGATAGGATGTACAAACTGTTAGGATGGGAAAAAGGGTACATAGATCTAAGTCTATAAACTGATAGTTAATTGATTTTAATTTTCAGTAGAAGATGTCAGGATCAGGATCAGGTGATATTCCCAACAATATGACCCAACAACAAATGTTTGAAATGATGCAACAATTTCTAGCCCAACACTCAGAACAACAAAACAAAATGATGCAAGAACAGTTTCGTGCCAGAGATGAGGCCGAAGCTAAAAGACGTGAAGAAAAGAAAAATAAGAGAAAAGAAAAGCAAGTCCAGACCAATGAATCTGATTCTGATAATTCAAATCCAGAAACCCAAATAGCTCAGCCAAAAGGCTGCAAATTCAAAGATTTTAAAGCGAGCGGTGCCCTGAACTTTGAGGGTACAGTAAATCCGATTCAAGCGATGGATTGGATTAGTCATACTGAAGAAATCTTCAGGATTTCTGATTGTCTAGATTCGAAGAAAGTAAGCTATGCGTCTGCACTATTTGTGGGAGCTGCTCGTGCCTGGTGGAAAACCCAGCGAAGTATCTATGGTGAGGAGGTGATTCAGACTTTAGAATGGGAGCAGTTTCTAGACATGTTCAATGCGAAATACTGCCCAGTTGACCAGCAAGATAAGATGGAAGTCCAATTAATGCAACTGACTCAGGGAACGAAGACTGTAGATGAATATGAACACGAATTTTCAAGATTATGTGGCTACTCTTCTTACCAAGTAGCAACAGAGGAAAGGAAAATGAATAGGTTCCGAGTATGACTCAATCCTAGATACAGACATCCGATGAGCGCGATCAAATACAAGAGTTATCTAGAAATGGTAGAAGCAGCTAGACAGATTGAACGAGGGTACTTAGAGTACGGCGATCAGCTCTACGCTCCGTCTACTAATCCGATGAATCCGTCTCCTCCAAAGAAACAGCGGTTTGGCAGATTTTTCAAGCCAAATAAGTCGCAATCTCAGCAAACCCATCAGTATAGTTCACAGCCGAAAGCGCAAGCCTACTCACTGACAAACGAGCCACGATTCTGCAAGAGATGCAGAAAATCACATATGGGGTTATGTAATCCAGAAGACGTTACTTGCTTCGCGTGCAACATGATCGGTCACAGCAGTGATGAATGTCCGCAGCAGGGACGAGGATGTGCGAAGTGTGGAAAAAGAGGACACTTTATGTACCAGTGTCGTAGCGGACCGCGTTATCAGTCTCAATCATCTGCGGGAGGTTCTTCGGGAAAAAGTTCTGCTGCAACGCCAACTGCCCGGACCCGAGCTTTCCAAATCACCGCCGAGGAAGCCAAAGAAACGCCTGATGTAGTTACGGGTATGTTTTTACTTAACTCGATTCCGGCACGTATACTCTTTGATTCTGGCGCAAGTCGTTCTTTTATATCGACTTCTTTTGCATCAAGATTACATAAAGCTCCATCAAAACTCCCTGTGATTATAGACATTGAGACAGCCAGTAACAACTTTGTTATGGCTGATTCCGTTTATCGAAACTGCACTCTATTTATCAATAACATTGTATTCAATCTCGACCTCATCCCGATTCCTTTAAAAGAGTTCGATGTTATTATCGGCATGGATTGGCTAATGAAAAATGAAGCTACTATTGTCTGCAACCGCCGAATCATCCGAATCAAGACTACAGACGGCCGAGTGTTAGAGATTAAAGGCGAAAAGCGAAAAGGTGATCACTGCTTCATCTCTGTTGAAAAAGCACATAAGTATCTATCTAAAGGTCGCGAATCTTATTTGTGCTATGCTTTATCCGAAACCAACCCTGAAAAGAAATCTCTGACTGATATCCCGATAGTCTGCGAGTTCCCGGACGTCTTTCCTGACGACATTTCTGGAGTGCCACCGGAACGTCAAGTCGAGTTTAGTATTGACTTGGTTCCTGGTGCGGCTCCTATTGCAAAAGCTCCATACAGACTTGCACCTGCAGAAATGCAGGAAATGTCAAAGCAACTGCAAGAACTGTTAAAAAAGGGGTTTATCCGACCGAGTTCATCTCCGTGGGGTGCACCTGTCTTATTCGTTAAGAAGAAAGACGGAACTTTTCGAATGTGCATTGATTACCGCGAGTTGAACAAAGTCACAATAAAGAATAAGTATCCTCTGCCCAGAATTGATGATCTATTTGATCAGCTACAAGGAGCCAGCTATTTCTCGAAAATCGATCTTCGTTCTGGGTATCATCAATTAAAAGTCAGAGATGAGGATATCCCGAAAACAGCCTTCCGAACAAGATACGGCCATTACGAATTTCTCGTGATGCCGTTCGGCTTGACAAATGCACCAGCGGCGTTCATGGACCTCATGAATCGCGTGTGCAGACCTATGTTGGATAAATCAGTTATCGTATTCATAGACGATATTCTGATTTACTCCAAAACGGAGGCTGATCATTCTATTCATCTGCGGCAATTGCTAGAGTTATTAAGAAGAGAAAGACTCTATGCAAAGTTTTTTAAGTGCGAATTCTGGCTCAGACAGGTATAATCTCTATTATATAAGTCTTGAGCTGTTTCCTTAACTATTCTATGATTCACCTCAGAATTTAAATTTTCATCTTGATTTTTATAGATCCAGTTCCTTGGCCATGTTGTTTCTGGCAAAGGGATTTCCGTTGATCCTTCAAAAGTCGAGGCTGTTCAGAAGTGGCAAACACCTCGCAATGCCTCCGAGATAAGAAGTTTCCTTGGATTGGCCGGTTATTATCGGCGATTCATAAAGGACTTCTCAAAGATTGCTGTACCTCTAACGATGCTAACACGAAAGAATACTCCTTTCGTTTGGTCTAATAAACAGCAAGAGGCATTTAACATTCTGAAGCAAAAGCTTATTCAAGCGCCGATTCTAGCCTTGCCAGAAGGTAATGACGATTTCGTTGTTTACAGCGACGCTTCTGGTACTGGCTTAGGATGTGTTCTTATGCAAAGGGGAAAAGTAATTGCCTACGCTTCAAGGCAATTAAAAGACTACGAGAAAAGTGCACCAACTCATGACCTTGAGTTGGCTGCCGTTACCTTTGCTTTGAAAATCTGGCGTCACTATCTATATGGGACTCGGTGTCAGCTCTACACCGATCACAAGAGTCTCAAACATCTTTTCACTCAAAAAGATCTGAACATGAAACAGCGTCGATCCTTGGAGCTTATCAAGGATTATGACTGTGAGATCTTATATCATCCCGGCAAAGCAAATGTTGTCGCGGATGCATTGAGTAGAAAGGTGTATCCAGAAAAGTGTTGCTATGCCTTAACTCCTGTAATATTCTCTTCAGATCTTGTTGAAGATATTCGAGTTGCTCAAGCCGAAGCTATGAAAGAAGAGAATATTGATTCTGAAAATCTTAAAGGGCAACTGCAATCATTAACTCTGAACCATTTGGGACTTTACTGTCTCCAGGGAAACCGAATCTGGGTTCCTGAATATGGTTCTATTCGTAGCACTCTTCTATCCGAAGCTCATCAGTCCAAGTTATCCATTCATCCTGGCAGCTCAAAGATGTATTTTGATCTGAAAGCTGACTACTGGTGGCCAGGAATGAAGAAGGACATTGGAAGATGTGTTGAAAGCTGCAGAGTATGTCAGATGGTTAAGGCAGAACATCAGAAACCCTTCGGGGATATGCAACCACTGCCAGTTCCTGAATGGAAGTGGGAGCATATAACTATGGATTTCATTACAAAGCTGCCAAAGACCAAAAGACAGCACGACTCCATCTGGGTAGTCGTTGATCGTTTAACGAAATCAGCACATTTTATTCCGATGAAAGAAACTTATTCTCTCGATAGATTGGCGCAGCTGTACATCACTGAAATTATTTCACGACACGGGGTGCCAAAGTCTATCGTTTCTGATCGTGATAGTCGCTTCACATCCAGATTCTGGCAGGCATTACAAGAAGGGATGGGTACTCGGATTTCTATGAGTACTGCTTATCATCCGAATGCAGATGGCCAGAGTGAGCGTACTATCTTAACTCTTGAAGATATGCTTCGTGCCTGCGTTCTTGATTTAGGTGGTAACTGGGATGACCACTTGCCGTTGGTCGAATTTTCATACAATAACAGTTATCATTCAACGATCAAGATGACTCCTTTTGAAGCTTTGTACGGAAGAAAGTGCAGAACTCCTACCTGTTGGCGTGAAACAGGCGAATCGCCAATAGCAGGACCTGCCCTTCTACAGTTGACTCACGAAAAGATTCAACTCGTTAGAAGAAATATTCTTGAAGCTCAGAGCAGGCAGAAGTCATATTATGATAACCGGCATAGATCAATAAGCTTTGCGGTTAACGATTGGGTGATGTTGAAAGTATCCCCAATGAAGAATGTGGTGAGATTCATAAAGAGAAACAAGCTAGCTCCAAGATTTATTGGTCCGTTCAAGATTGTGGAAAAGATTGGAAATCAGTCCTATCGTCTTGATCTACCAGCGGACTTAGCTGGAATACATCCTGTATTCCATGTTAGTCATTTGAGAAAGAGCTTAGCTGACGAAAGAGAAGTACAGATACCACACGTTAACCTACAGATAGATGAGAAGCTTCGCGTGGTTGAAAAGCCAGAACGTATTCTGGACTCGAAGACCAAAAAGCTTCGGAATAAAGAGATACAGATGGTGCTTGTCCAATGGAAACACCACAAAGGTTCGCATCAGTCTTGGGAATCGAGAGATGTAATGAAAGCTACATATCCAAGTCTGTTCGAATCTAGCTAACTTCGGGGACGAAGTTTGTGCGTGGTGGAGCCCATTCTGTAACAACCTAACTTGTGCCAAGCTTGTAAATATCTGATTTTGAGATAATAATGTAATTTTATTTACATTATTTATGATGTAATGTATTAAGTTTGAAATTATATGACTCTTTAAAATTAATTGAATATTTATATTATAAATCATTAAAGATGACCAAAATAAAAGAGATGTAAAATACAAAAGTTTAGTGGGTTAAACAACAAATATAATTAAATAATATATATAAACCGAAATAATGATCATTTAAGATCATTAACTAAAATTTACTTCTCTCTCTACTCTCTCTCTACACATATCCGGCAACCTCATAAAACTATCAAGAAATTCAAGAAATTTGTGTTTAATTGAGGATTGAAGACAACAAGAAGTTACAAACAACATCAAGCAACATTAATCTGCAAGAAATTAAGGTAATTCTTGACTTAAATCTCAAGTATTCAAGAGTTGGTTCGGTTTTATTAAAAACCGAAACCAAGTGATTTAAATGTAAAGATTTCAAGTTGCATGTATAAGAATTTTGTAAATTATGTTAAAACTAAGTTGAAAGATGAAACAGAAACAAAAATTGTGGAATAGATCATCCAAAATAATGAAGAAATCGGAATTTTGGACAAAACATGTTCTTGGCAAAAATATGAATATTTGGATGATTTTGATCAAATTATAGTGTTTTTGATAGGGGAAAATGTATAAAATTAACCCAATTATGATAACAAATCATAATCTTAAATTGCATGTTAATAAAATGCGTTTTTAGTAATTTTTGTAAAATATCCGTATGAATATCACCAAGAACATGAAGAACAAATCTGGAAAATTATGAACACGAAGGATCCGAATTCGGATATGTCCGAATTCGGATAATGCACCACTCCGGTTCCTAAGTACTAATTTCGGATGATATACTATTTCGGATGCCTTTTAAATTCGGTTGTGTCATGATCCGAATTCAGGTTATGCTATTTCGGATGGTGCCCAATCCGGATTGATCCGAATCCGGGTCCCCAGTCCGGATGGATCCGAATCCGGATTGATCCGGATCCAATTATTATATTTTGATATTTTAGCTAAATAAATTATTATATATATATATATATATATATATATATATATATATATATATATATATATATATATATATATATATTGCTATTTAAATAGATAACTTTTGGAGAATTTAAAAGAATAAAGAATATGAGCAAACAAAAGATTGATGAACTATAAAGTTATCAGAATCAGATAGAATTAAAGAATTTATGACCAAAAGATGATGACATTGATAAGATAAGTTATCAGATATCAGACTCAGATAAAATACAAGAATTTGAAGACTAAATTGATGATGATAAAGATGATGAAAATGACATGATATTATCATGAATGATTTTGAACAGGTTCAGTATATTCTGAACAAAGATTTACAGATTTAAAGACTTAAAAGCGGGTCAGAGACTTAAACTGACAGATTACAGATTGACAAAATCCTGAGATAACTCAGGTGGCAGATTCTTATATCTGTTTGACCAAGACCCAGATCTGTGAGTTATAGATATTCAAATTGAACATGCAAAGATCCGTTTGAGATATATTGATGCTGTTACATTATTTGACATTCATTTATCAGCTGGATTGAGACCTGTGCACACCATGGATGGGTGTTGCCCAGTGAATCATGATAGCTATTTGCTTATCATTTCATATTGCATTTATTAACGCTTCAGACTTTGCTTTATGATTTGTTGCTATCATGACTCCTAAGACTTATGCTTACTTCATTGATCAGACTTGATAAGATTTATTCAGCTTGACTAGCCCTTATGGTCTATTGTTCTAGACCCGGCTATTCCACCAGTTCTCACGAACTTGGTAATGACCTCCGATGTTCGGCCATGTTGACCTACTGGTAGCTAGCCCAGTATGTGGCTGATCCCCACGATATAAGCGTGAGTGTGGTTTGAACATCATCCGATCTTAAGATACTATATCTCAATCATGATGAGGGCTGTAGCGGCAGCCAAGACTTATCACGCTTAGATTTATGACTCCGCTTGACACGCATGTTAATATTGAAAATCTATAAACTCACTAAGCTTTGCTTACAGATGTTGCTTTAAAATTTTACAGGAAAAGCCAAAGGAAAATCACCTGCAGGACCTAGTACTTAGGTCATTCAAGATCCAAGTTTTGAAGCTTTCCTAGACCACTTCTCAACAAACTTTCTGGTACTGATTGGAAGACAGCTAATGTGGTGGTTCTGGGTAGACTTGATGTGATGATTGATGTTATGATTAGATTAGATATTACCCTTTTTATAACTTTAATTTGAAATATGTGATCTGTATCCTAATATGTAATGTACAGGTAATTTTATTTTCCGCAATTTAATTACCCTATCTTAGTATGATTGATATCGTATTGCATGAATTGGGACCTAGATTGGTGAGCACTGCCCCGTAAGGGGTGGTTTTCACACGGAAGAAACGTAGAGAACTTACATTTCTAGAACAACTGTAGAATCGCCTCCCAGGATTGTTTGGTGTCCATGATGTTTGAACAATACAACATCCCACATGTACAAATCACCATTGTTGTTCAATGGAATCTTCGAGCATCTATTTAACCTGGAACAGAGGTTTAAGTGTTGCAGAGAGAGAGAGAGAGAGAGAGAGAGAGAGAGAGAGAGAGAGAGAGAGAGAGAGAGAGAGAGAGAGAGAGAGAGAGAGAGAGAGAGTGAGTGTGTGTGTGTGTGTGTGTGTGTGAGGGAGTCACGGAGAGGTTTAAGTGTTAAATGGAGGAGATGGGAGGGATAAATAACTAGTTGACAAAAATACCCCTGAGTTAACGGTGGAAAACAAACGGTGTTAGGGGTAGGGACCAAATCCGTAACAATTTGTTAACCATAGATATTGTATTTGTAATTTCTTCTTTAAAAGGACTGTATCCGTAATTTCTATATAACCACAGGGACAAAATTTGTAATTTACCCTCCACCACCGACCTCTCTCCTTTTTTCCTTTCCCTTGGAATTCCGGCCTCCGTCTCCCACCCTCTCTCTTTCTCGACTTGCAAGACCACACCACCACCGTCGCATGTATCGCCAACCACCACCGTCACATGCCGTCGTCATGATGATAACATGATGATGAACGACGATGATGATGAACGACCGATAATGAACGATGAACGGGCATGATAAACGACGAACGATGATGACAAACAACGACAATGAACAATGAACGATGATGGTGAATGATAACCTTTGCTATGCATATACTGATGAACGATGAATGAATAATATGAACGACGACACGATGCATAGATGAATGATGAACAAGATGAACACGATGCATAGATGAATTTGTGTATTTTTTTTGTTAAATGCATCTTTTTTGAACACGATGCATAGATGAACACGATTAACGATAAAATGCATCGATCTCCATCATTTTTTTTTAATTTTTGTAATTTTTGTTAAATTTGAAAAGGTATCAAATGAATTTATTTAACATTTATTATTTGATTATTTGTTGAAATATTAAATTTAATGAGGTATGTACATTTCTCAAAATGTCATTCCTTGTTTGTTTCCACAATGCATAAGATGCATAGAATTGTCTAACTATTTACCTTTTTGTCATTAATATAATCCATACATTTTTTTTGATCTAATGAATGATATAGATTCTTTTGTATCTCGATGCATAAAAAATCACAATTGAACCTATATATATTCTTGTAATTATGACTGAATGCATTTCATAATTTATTGTAATTCATCACGCTGATCTATTATTATTTGATTATTTCAACAAAATATTTGTGAACTATTTTTTAGAAGGCAGATTATCAAGAAAGGTAATATAAAATTCAAAATTTGACAATAAAGGTAATGTAAAATTTTTTAGGCCAGGAAAGATAACATAAAATTCAAATTTGACAATAAAGGGTATCGATCACCAATTAAGAAGGTAAATTTTTGATTTTATGCTCATTTTTTGGTAAAAGAATAATATTTGATTATCTTTCTTGGTCTAAAATTTGAATTTCATGTCATTTCTCGGTCAAATTAGAATTTTACATTACCTTTCTCGGCAAATAGTTTTTTACGATACCTTTATTGATAAATTTTGTATTTTATATTACCTTTCCTGGTAATTTTTTCTTTTTAGAAAGTATAGAAAAAGAGGAAGGGTCCTTTCGTCAAAACAAGATCTTCACCTTCATATTGAATCGGCCAGAAGGAGTCAACTTGACCGATTCAATTTTATTTACACGATGATGATTCCTCCAAGTATAAATATTAATATTTAAGATAAAACAATGAAATTATAAGTTTATATTATTTAGATTGCTCATTTGCACGTTAAGAATATAAAATGTTCGTGTCTTATCCTCCGAGAATGGTATGACGTTGATGGGATGGTAGCTGGATTTAATCTGCAAAACAGGAAAATGCTTGGGTTAGTGGCGTGGCAGGGATTCCCTGCGTAGCCACTCTGATGCTTAAGTCAGACAAAGCTTTTGGCTCAGAAATATTGCAGTGATCGGAAATAGTGAAAGTGTAAGGTTTCTATTAATGCATGCCTTGAGAAGATAAAGTTTCGAACCTTTTATACCTTGGCCACCTTTTTCCTCACTGAGAGGAATATTCTTGTGTCATTCAAATGACGACAGCTGACCTATTCTGTTATAACAAACTATCCTCACGAGTGGTATTTCTTTGCTCACTTTTATGATGCGTCTTTTGTGACTACGCATATCCACTTGGTCCCTTTTCATTGGTCTTTTTGTCCACGTCACGTTCTTTTGCCACCTAGGATTCTACCCACGTCATCATAAAACAAATCAAAAGTCATATAAACTTTAATCTATATCAATCAGGCATTCATATTCAAACAATAGAAATTAAAATAAATAACAAATAGACTGTTACATCTACATGGAGATCAATAAATGTTTGATATCATCGTTTTTTAATCAATTTAATTAATCAAACAATTTAGTTATCAATTTTAAACAAACTTTTTTATTTATCTTTTATATTGGAACTTAAAATGATTTTGTCTCATGCCATAGTCTATTGCTTTAGCTATTCGTCTATTTCACGTATTTTTTTTACTTTTCTTATTAAATATTTCTTAATAACTACATATTTTTGTATTATTAATTTTTTTAATTATATATTTTTTTCATTTAATTTGATAATTATAGCATATGGAATGTGGTAGCTGGTAATTAGGATAGTCACAAGCCAATTATATACTATCATATCAGTTAAAAAGGTTACGAACATTCCTTTTTAACAAAGAAAATGTCGTAAAATATCATCATAATCATATGTTTGATTTATTTCAGTAATTTAATTTTTTTCTTCAACTTAGTAATTAAACTTTAATTAAATATCATAAAACATCATTATCCTTTTATCAATAATTTATTTTTAATCATTTAGAATTTTTATGTATTCTGTTTGGTAATTAAATTTTGAGCAATTCTATACGCACGCCTCCCTCAATTGCTAATCACACACCCATCATTTTAACGTGAGAGAAGATTAACTTTTAATTATTGAGTCTCGCGTTATTAACAAAAATCACGTGAGTAAAGGGTGTGATTAGTAAAAATTAAGGAAAGGGGTGTGTGCATATAACAATGCCCTTAAATTTTGCGTCAAAAGTTACTGTCACAGTTATTTCAATTTGGGTAACATATTAATTTTTTTTCAAATTAAGGTAACATATTTCCAAAATCAAGTCAATCAAAGTAACAATATTGGATTGAAATGTAAAAATTATTGATAATACAGTCGACATTTTTTTTACAGAAATGAGAGTTCAACTGTTATATGATGTGCATTATTTTATGCAATTTAATAATATTTTTTGATAATACATTGCTATTTTGAGTAAATTTAACCGATATCTGGTTAAGAAAAACTGTCATGTCAATAATTTTACCGTTAAATCCGATATGGTTACCTTGATTTACTTGATTTGGAAAGTATGTTACATTAAATAGAAAAAAATTTAGTATGTTACCTAAATTAAAAAAACAGTGACACTAAATTACCTTTTAACGCTACGAAGCCTTTATATGTTACAACAAATATCACACTTTGGTGGTGGCTCCGTCGTCCAACTGGGATTGTACGCGGTTTTGTAGTGGAGCGTGAAAGGACGCGCCGCCGAATATACAACAAAAAGTGTTATTCTGTAGACAGCAAGGCCTATCACTAGCAGCAGCCTAACTGGTTTCCGTTGGGATTCCTATTTATAGTTTTTTACTCTACCTTTAATATTTTAATTTTGGCCCCTCAATTATTGCATAAACAACCTTTACATACACACATTTTCTGAAAATATCTCTTTGATCCGTAATGTTGGCTTATTGCTTACACCTGGCCTACATGACCTCTCTCTCTCTCTCTCTCTCTCTCTCTCTCTCTCTCTCTCTCTCTCTCTCTCTCTCTCTCTCTCTCTCTCTCTCTCTCTCTCTCTCTCTCTCTCTCTCTCTCTCTCTCTCTCTCTCTCTCTCAAGATAGATGTATGAAAGTTTTTTTAAAAACAAAACAAAAATGGAAATAATGAAACTGACATCTTAAAGAGGTTGATGACAGTTTTTTAATTAAAAAACTTTATTAAACTACATAGTGTCATCCTATATCATTTTAAGCCATCCAAGATCGTTTCATTGATTTTTGAGGCCCCAGATGAAAATGTATAAAAGGGACCCTACACAAACACACATACACATATATACATGTGTGTATGCATACTTTTTATTTCATTTCCGCCCACAAGTTTAAAAAATCAATAATACTTTATTTATATTGAAAACTTGTGAAATTAGAGGCTCTATGAAATTTTGGGCTCTGGGCTGTCGCCCTGATGACATCATTAACCTTGATAACTTATCTTTTACATTCAAAAAGTATATAAGAATGGTCATGAAAAAAAGTGATAACGTTAAAATATTTTTACAAATTGATATTGGTTTTCAGAATACTCTAACCATCAAACTAGAAAAAGTATAATTACTAAATACGTACGAGAAAATATACACAACATCATAAAAACACTTAAAAGTATACAACTTGTGACAATGTACATGTCAATTTTATTGGTAGTAACCCGTTTCAATATAACCAAATTATCAAATCAAAACATTTAAAAATACGTGCAGACCCACTACATGTAATTTACCCTTATTAAAAAGATAACAATCATTTTAACCAAGTTGCACTTGCATTGAAGAAGTTTAGGTCTCCAATTGATAATATATTAAACTAAAGGGAGTTTTAAATTGTACTTATAGGAATACAGGGACCTAACTGAAAAGTTGCAATTTCTTTCTTTCCATAACATCCATAATCTGACGCATCGTTTAGTTGACCGTCGTCACAAAAGAAGCATCCACACCAAACTTGAGAAACCCACCCAACACCCAAAAAACAACGTATAGGAAAAATTAGGAAGAAACAGAGAAACCCCAGGAAATATTTCCCCATAAAACCCCAAATTAGACTCTCTTCTTATGCGTGTTTTTTTTTTTTTTTTTTTTTTTTTTGCATAAATCTCTCTGTGATTTTGAAGGTTGAAGAAAACAAACAAAAATGATGGATCATCAGATTCAAAGGCATATAAAGAAAGGTGTTAATGTGATACATGTTGATGAAGAAAATGGTTGTGTTAGCATCATCAAAAGATCAAGACCCAAACTTCTCTTTTTCCTCACCTTTTGCTCTCTTCTTTCATGTTGTCTCCTTCTTCTTCCTCCCCTTCTTTCCTATCCTTCATCCACTCTCTCTCTCCTCTGTAAGCCCCTAAACCCTCTCTCTCTCTCTCTCTCTCTATATATATATATATATATATATATATATATATATATATATATATATGTGTGTGTGTGTGTGTGTGTGTGTGTGTGTGTGTGTGTAGCTCTGTTGTTCGGTTAAAGTTTGATGGTTTCTATTCTAATGATCTTGTTTTTGGTTTTACAGATTCATTTGAGGCTGAAGATGAAACCCTTTTGGATTCAAAAGCTCCCTTGTGTTCATCTGTCTCAAATGGTGACTTCTTCCTCTGTTTTCTTTAAATATATTATCTTTTTTTCTTGTACTTTTTTGGGTTTCTTATTTTATCACTATCCATGCCATGAAGGAATAAAAAAGTTTTGATTCTTTCTTGGAATGATCAGTTTTTGGTCTTCAAGCGAAGCGAAGACTGAATGAATATTTTATTTTTAATATCTGTGGATTCTCAGTTCTTGATCTTGGTGCTAGTTTGTATGTTGGTTTGATTTTGGATTTTGGTATGTACTTATCTAATTTAAATAAAATTTTCTGAACAAATATTTGTGGGATTTGGTTTACAGGAACTATTTGTTGTGATAGAAGCAGTATTCGATCGGATATATGCATCATGAAAGGAGATATAAGAACAAGCTCTCCTTCTTTCTCGGTCTTTCTTTACAACTCCGACCATGTTTCCAGTGATCTTGTCACCGGAGAAGAGGAGCTCCGGCGTGAAAAGATCAAACCATACACTCGAAAATGGGAACCATCTACCATGGCCACCATTGATGAACTGACCCTCATATCCAAAAAATCCAATGCTTCAACAATGGGAAACCGGCATAGATGTGATGTGAGTCATGATGTACCCGCGGTTTTCTTCTCCACCGGAGGCTTTACCGGAAATGTTTATCATGAATTCAACGATGGGCTAATACCTCTTTACATTACATCTCAGCAATTCAACAAGAAAGTTGTGTTTGTGATTCTTGAATATCATGATTGGTGGGTTATGAAGTATGGTGATGTTCTTTCTCAATTGTCCGATTATGAACCGGTCGACTTCAACGGAGATAACCGAACGCATTGCTTCAATGAAGCCATAGTTGGTTTAAGGATTCACGATGAACTTGCGATCAATTCATCTTTGATGAGAGATAATAAAACCATCAAAGATTTTCATGATGTTTTAGACAAAGCATATTGGCCAAGAATCCGGGGTTTACTCCAAGAAGAACCACAACAAACCCCTGAACCGGAGATGCCAAAGCTTGTGATCATTTCGCGAAATGGGTCTCGGGCCATTATGAACCAAGACTTACTAGTGAAAATGGCAGAAAAAATCGGGTTCAAGGTGGAAATTCTCTGGCCAGATAGAACAACGGAGTTAGCAAAGATTTACCGATCGCTCAACTCAAGTGACGTCATGATTGGAGTTCACGGTGCTGCGATGACTCACTTCCTGTTCATGAAGCCTGGATCTGTGTTCATCCAAGTTGTACCTCTTGGTACAAACTGGGCTGCAGAGACGTATTACGGCGGACCTGCAAAGAAGCTCGGTTTGCGGTACGTCGGGTATGAGATCCTCCCAAAAGAGAGCTCATTGTACGATGAATACAAGAGCAATGATGTCGTATTGACGAACCCAAGTAGCGTAAATGATAGAGGATGGGAATTCACCAAGAAGATTTACCTTGATCGACAAAAAGTGAAGTTAAATCTCTCAAGGTTTAGGAAGCATTTGGTTCAATCGCATTTATACATCATGGCAAAGAGGAACCAAGCCCATGCCGAAGCTTGAGCCCGAGCCCGAACCCTTGAGTCACATTAAAAAACTCACATTCTTGGAAGATCAATATTTGGAAATTGTGGACGTTGTAGATACAGTGAACCATTGACATTATAGAAATTTGTTGTAGAAAGTTAGGGTTATATATTCTTTGATATATTTTTTATTAAAGTAAATAAATTCTTTATTCTTTAATTATATCCCTAGTTTATCTGTGATCATACAAGAAAAATGGTTTAGACTGTTGCTAGATATGAGGTTAGACATTTGTGCAGGCTTACTTGTACGTTGCGAATGTTTACTTGTACCTTGCTCGATGGACATTTGCTTTGAAAGAAGATTTGAAGTGTATGTTGTACACTGTGGATTATTGGTTGTGCATTCTGCATATGATTGGCTAGGGAATCTTTCCTCCCAATGCAGAATCTTCTCTCATTAGCACATGAGAGTGCACCAATTAAAATTGAACCAATAATGATCAATATCAAAATGTTCAAATTGTATATTGTAAAAGTGACAAATGTTTAGTCAGCCATGTCTGGATCAATAATTAGTTTCTTTAATAAAAATGATAGCAAGGAAAATCAAAATAAAAAGGAAATTATCATAAGAAATTATAGATGTATATGGAGGACTTGATGAAATTAAGGTTGAAGTATAGTTTTCAGGATGTGCAACGGTTCAAAACTGGACTGAACCGAACCAAAAAAAGGAAAATTTTGAAACCTTATAACCAAACTAAATGGTACCGGTACCAGTTCTGCATCTGGTTCGTTTCGATACGGTTCGGTCAATATCCTGATCGATCGAGCACCGAGTTCTGTACACCTCTATTTGTCTTGATTTATTTAACCTCTTTATCATAAAATAACAGACTTTTAAGGGCTAGGACAACAGCAAGAATAAAGTTGCATCATAAAATAATCTGAAACTGCATTAAGAGCTCGCTTGGCATCTAAATTGTGATCTAGTTGATCAGTATGCACATATGGTTAAAATTACATGACAGTACTCAACTAGCCAATTCAGAATATCAAAATTGAATTACAGAATGACAAACATGAGCTAATGGAGCAATTTGTAGAAAGATTAATAAACAGAAAAAATTAAACTCACTTATTTGCTTCAATAAATTCTCTGTACTCTTTCTTCATTTTGACCCCTGATACGCTCCTGCACATATACATTCATACTTTCATAAGACTTCTACAAATCGGAGATTCATGCAGATGCTAAAATCTGTCAAAATAAGTAAAGGAAGAATAAATCTGCGAACCTGATCATTTCTTTGTTCTTAAAGAATTGGACACATGGTGTACCCATAACATTTGCTGCCTCAGCAACCTCGGGGTCTTCTTCAATATCAATCTCAACAAAATGGACATTCTGATCAAACTCATCAATAACCTGCCGTTAAGAAAAGTTCACCGTTTTAAT
Source organism: Centrapalus pauciflorus (assembly GCA_020465985.1). Lineage (NCBI taxonomy): Eukaryota > Viridiplantae > Streptophyta > Magnoliopsida > Asterales > Asteraceae > Centrapalus > Centrapalus pauciflorus. Next base: position 1,107,520 of record JAANYP010004494.1, on the reverse strand, counting down.
AAAAGACACATCTTAATTCATATATCCCTTGTATATGCTCCTTTAGGCTTTAGCTTTGTGTGCATTAAATTTGTCAGTTATTGTAACATGGATATAGTTTTCATCAAATGTTGATAATAATAATATAACGTGAAACCTTTCTCTCTTGGCAATACATATATTTATTTACCTCTCCATTATTCCTGGTTCCGGAACTCAAATTGCAGATCGTTTGAAGATTTTACAAGTAAACATGTTGCGAGTCATTAAAGTGGTTTCTTATAATCTTATTTAATTCTCTCTAGCACCTTTCCCTTCGGAAAGATTAATGTTTTTGGTTTATCTCTTTCAAGTTCCAAGGGTTAGATTACAGATGGTAGCTAGAGAAGTGATATTACTTGATCAAATGCACTAAACCTTTGATCATGACATCTTGGATTATACAAGTACCGAGGGAGTTATTATCATAAGATGAGACCATTATTACCAAAAACTGCACTGTGTGCATATGGTTGTTTAGAGTGGTAAATTTCAGACCATCTGTGTATTGTTGTTATAAACGAATACTTTGATATCAGAGAAAGTAACAACATTACCTTGCCAAGAATTGGCTTCAAAGTCCTACATGGACCACAAGTTGGTGAGGTATATAGTACACAAATGAGTCTAGGACTTTCGTGGTACAACTTACGCAATGCATACTGCAAAAGAAAAAAAAAGGTGGTTGGGGGGGGGGGGGGGGGGAATAAGTATGCAACCAAGAAAAAGGAAGTAACATGTAGGAGATATCTCGTTAATATACAGAACAAAATATAGTTATCGGAGACAGAAAAAGTACCTGGCCCTTGTGTTTGGTAAGTGTAATGTCAAATCCTTCTTGCACATCTCTTGGTGTGAGCTCTTTCTTAACTTCTTCAGTATGGGGCTGTAAAGTTCAGAAGATGATTAAATGAAATGAAAGTTCTTGAAAAAATTATGTTCGTTATAAGTATCACTTACTAAAATCTGAAGGACATTAGCAAAGAGAGATCAGTGCTAAGGGACAATAATTGTAATGTGTTCATTTTACTAGCACGGGTGAAGCAAGGAGACAAAAGAGAATACATTCACTTGATAAAATACCTGGTGAAATTCGATAAGGAGATTATTGCTGACAAGATATCTCTCCACTGACAGAGCAGCAACGCATCCTGATCCAGCTGCAGTTATGGCTTGTCTCCATTCATGGTCCTACCATGAAATAAAAAGTTATATATGATTAGAAAAGCATACAAGAGACGGCATTTTTTTTATTAATTGCAGTAATCTTGCTGCAACTTTAGTGTTATTTGCAGAACAAAAAGGATAGATACATAAAACAACCATCTGCTTACATTGACTAGAAATGCACACTTTTTCAACTAAACAACTAAACAAGAAATAAAAAAAATGGTAAGCATAGAAAGTGAATAATTTGAAGACTGGTATATTACCTGAACATCTCCAGCAGCAAAAACGCCTTCCACAGACGTCTTTGCATTTCCATCCTGGACCAAAATATATCCCGACTCATCTAGATCAACTTGGCCTTCCAACAATTGGCTGTTTGGGGAATGACCGATTCCATAGAATAATCCTTTAGCCTCAAGTACTGATTCCTCTCCTGTATCAGCTTTCCTGATTAAAATGCCAGACATTTGCCCTTTTGTGTTGCTAACCACATCCACCGTCTCTGTGTTGAAATGCACTGTGATGTTTGGATTGTCGAAAACTCTGAAACATTCGCCAGAATCAACCTGTTAAACATTCAGGGAGTTGAAACTAAAAGACATCAATTCTATAGTATTTTTTTGGTGCACCTAAATGGTAAACAAACAGTGAACAAGAAAAAGTATCTTTTTTCTTTTGTGATATGAAAGGAATTACGGTTATCAATAAACAGGAACTAACAGATTTGAAAACCTAAGCAAGCACTGTTAGCCTTTGTGAACATACGCTAACATTACCATCAGGGCATAGAATGTTTCTTTTTATGTCCAATAAAGTAATTTTGACAATGAACGAAACAGAAAAATGTCGTGCAGCAACAGAACAATTAAACAAAATCTGAAACTGACTTACCTATCCTGCATCGCTTTTGATGCCCTCATTTGGTCCCTGCGTACAAGTAAATGCACATGTCGAGCATATTTAGTCAAGTATATTGCTTCCTCAGTAGCTGTATCGCCTCCTCCAACAACAGCAAGAACTTGGCCCTTGAAAAGTGGTGAAGCTCCATCACAAATTGCACATGCACTAATTCCCCTGCTCCAGAACTCCTCTTCACGAGGTAAATTGAGTCGATTAGCAGTGGCTCCCGTAGCTACTATAATACTATGACACTTCACCTGAAGATAAAGGAAATCACTATAAGCACCAGGTTGCATTCATTAAGTTTCGAATAGTATTGGAAAATGAAATTACTTTTAATGTTATGTTTCTCTTTGAAAATATTCGCTTACAAAAATCAAAGATTAACATGCTTATAAAAAGTCACCTTACGGTCGGTACTTTTTACGGTAAAAGGACGGTTATTCACATCAATAAGTTCTACGTCTTCTTGAAAAAGTTCTGCTCCCCAACGCTCAGCTTGGCGCCGCATCCTAGTAATCAAAACATTAGAAATTTAAAGTCATTGAAAAATCTTTACAATTTAACTGCTGGCAGTGATAAACATAACCAGCAAATAACCACACTTGCTTCCAAACATAACCTACCGATCCATCAAGTCTGGGCCAGTAATTCCCTCTGGAAAACCTGGAAAATTCTCAACTTCAGTGGTGGTCATCAATTGTCCACCAGGAACACCACCAACTTGATATCCTTCAAACACTACGGGCTTCAAATTGGCACGGGCTGCATATATTGCTGCTGTGTACCCAGCCGGGCCTGAACCTATGATTACCAAATTTTCAACACCTTGACCTGCTATAACAACAGGTTAAGTGGCATGAAAATTTAGACCAAAAGCTTCTAGGTAAGCAATATAAACAGCCACTATCAGATCCCATGTTCTTCCCAATACTCACCAATCAACATTTTATTTAGAAAGAGATACATGCATGAAAACTAAGATCATGCTTTTTAAGAAAGGCAACAAAGATCATGTCTTGTTTCCACTATGAGCAAGTTCTTTAGCAATTTCATGTGAATTTATTTAAACCAAATCGGAATCAAGTTTGGGGGTAAACTGCGGTAAAAAAATTATATGATCCTACCTTTGATTTGGTTAGAGTTCAAAATCATCAACCAAGTTTTTGATCCGAACATACCTCCACTCATCCTCCTCAGAAAATATTCATACAAAACCTTACAAGGTAAGTCTGTCCCCATGTCCTCTTTACTATTGAAATTTCAACACTTAAAGATCACAAGACCAGGTACTAGAGAACTCCTCTATATAAAATGAATAGATAAATTTCAATAAATGGTTATGTATACAGGGAAGACTTCATCAATAGATCCCCTATAAACTTGAACAAACTAATTCAGAGAATACGTGTGATGCCCTCTTTCTAATGACAATTCATAATATAATTGGGCCCTGAGAAAGAAAGCAAGATTGTATTATCATCTGTGCACTAATATTAACAACACAATTTACTAATCTCTTGTATTGGTGACTGTTGTTACCCTATATAAATAAGCCAATCTACAGGTGAATGGGTCATTGGTCATTGCTTTTCAAATTATATACATAAATATATATGCCCCGTATTCTGAATTCTAACGTTCACCATGGAAAAAGAAGGTTCCATAATAAGAGTCAAATACAACCATTTAGGGTAATAGGGCCCAACATCCTGAAATTTACACCTCACAATCATATCCTTCATATTGGTGAATTCAGGATGTAATCTCCAATGAGTGAATAAATTTTCTGACCATTATACTTAGCCTTGACGTGTCGACCAACTATTTTGCATTTACAAATGCAAGAAACCATTGTAGTTGGCAAGAAAGTGCGAAAACAATTATTTTAATTGACAGAATATACAAACATAACCATCACACTTAATAATAACTTTCATCCATTGCACTCATTGTCCTCAACTACAATCTTTTTCTTTCGTAATTGAAAGGATAGTGGTTAGAAATGCTATTCATTCAATATATAACAGATTTACGTCTTAGCAAAAAAAAAAATCCGGTTCCCATTTAGTGCAGAATGGTCAAAATCCTCAAGTTTACCATATTAAGGGCAAAATGAGACATTTTCTTACTTTTTATTGCAAATCTAGTACTCCGAACATCCCATGAAAATTGCAAGAATTTACCAAATAGATAGTTATAAGGGAATGTCAATGACAAGTCTGTATCCCCAAATCAATAACTATGATTTTATTTGGAGCAATGATGAACAGTATATATTTGGATGAACTTTTTTTTAAAGAAAAGAAAGAGTTTCAGTTTTAAAGGGACGTCTTAGAAAAGGAAGTGTTGCAATTGTTAATGGATAAGGGAATATATCTCATTGCTAAATCAATACGAATTTTGACCTCCCTAGTATATTTTGCAATCTATTTAAACTTTACAACTAAAATACTCCAAATACAACATTAATTGGTGTTAACTTTATCTGGAACCTACATCCTGATGCTCGACATTTCAATAGTCATACCATTTTACATATAGAATTCCTAGTTCTGAGTTCAAAATGTAGCTCTTCTTTCGGGAACGGAGGTCGCATCTCCTCAATCCTAGAGAACGTTAGAATTTGGACCATAACATATATGCATACATCACAAAATCCACACTCACAGATATGAGACATATACACACACGGTTATAGTTTTAAAAATTAGTTAGGATGGACCTGAAGAGGTAGGCTGGTCAGCAGAGGAAGCTAAAACTCGTGAAGAACACGGCGGCGGCAAACGACGGTGACTGCAGAATCGACCACCGATGTTAACGACAGAATCGAAACGAAGAGTGGTGGCGCGTCGATGAGTCAAACCAAATAAGATGCTGTTTGAAGTTAGATAAGGATTGGACGGAGCAGCCGATGTAGCTCGGCGACTAAGGCCATTGTTGCCGATTCCGATTCCGACGCCGTTTGCAATCTGAGCAGTTGTAGCCATTGGTTTCGGACCATACAATATCCTTAACCAACCCAACTCAACACCAAATAACAAACACACACACAACACACCAACAACTGTGTGTATGTTTTGTTTTATTTTATTTATTTATTTGTTGAAATTATTAATTTTATTTCGATTTTCGAAAATTATATTGCTCAGGCAGCACCCGGCCTCTCTATCCAGATCTTTATGTAGGAAGAATCCAGCAAAGAAAATTATACATCAATTAAAAATTATATTTAACCGATGAGATTTAGTTCATTTGGTATTAGAGGTGACATGCAAGTGTGTGATTAAGGGTTCGACTCCCATAAAAAACAAGTTGGAATTTAGGTGGTGGTGGAAGTAAGTTCTGAAGTCTCCATTTGAGGCAAATGTATAGTTTATGAGTATGAGCAGCCAGTGAGGATGCAAAAATCATTCCACTGGTGGCACTAGGAATAACAACAGGGAGGGGATTGGTCATCCGAACCCCACTTAAAATAATTGTGCGCTTTGACGGGGATCCCCGTCGGGTTAGTGGGGAAAACTGTGGGGATTCGGGGAACCTATTTACGTCAAAATTTAATTTAACGATGGAATTTTATTTCGAGATATAATGATTCAAACCATAAATGTGTACAAAAATAAAAAATGATTATAAACTTGAAAAACAATTATAAATATGTCTACAAACAAATAAAAAACGTACTATTATATGATATAAATATAAGAAATATATATATATATATATATATATATATATATATATATATATATATATATATATATATATATATATATATATATATATAATACTTAATATGTAAAAGATAAGCGGGTATTTAATCGGTGTTTTAGTCGGGTTCACACCACAATTATTTTCAAAATTATGAATTCAAAGTTTCCTCTCTCATGTTCTCTATGTATATCTTTTACAAGATATATTTAAAGATTAATCAAATATACATGAATATGTTAATCAATTGGTTTTCTTTTTAATTTTTATGGATTTGTTGCCTTCTTCTATGGTGCACACCGGGTTTTTTTCACTTAATAGTAGGTAGCACCCACAAAATCACTGGTAGCACCATGAAAATACATACAAAATTTACACTATGGCTAGAAAATGATTGGTTGCATGTGCCACCATAGGCAATAACCTACATCTGGCCCTGTGAGCAGCTTAGTTTGCCGTTTAAAAAAAAATTAAAAATTATATTTGATAACTTTATATTGAAAATTAATTTTTATTTTTACATTTTTAATAAAAATTACACATATGCCAGTAAAAATTTATATTTGGCAACTATATGTTATGACTACTGGTTGCATAATTATCATAATAATCAAATAAATAACTAATAATGTATTTATGGTTTTAAATGAACTGTTACGATTGATCATCATTAGTAAATATAAGACTTGGATCCAGTTTTATAATTTCACACGTATACTTTCTAATATATCAAGGATGATTGGTTTTACTTATAATACATTAATGGTAGAAAATAATAAATTTGTCTGTTTACGTTGTTAACCGTCATAATAAACAAACAACCAATCGTTGAATAATAATGTTAAAAAGCAAAAATGTAATGCTAAATAATCAAGTTTGATCATGAAGCTATATTATTTGAAAGTGATTTGATCATTTGAAGTTGTAATGAATCTTGTCGTCGTAAAGTCAATAGCTTACAGTTATGTAGTGAGGAGTGACACTACAAAGGAAATGGGTAATATTGTAATATCATTCAACAATCTCAATGATGTGATTTTAATTTTGATTGAGTAAATTTCAAAATCAATTGGAAAATCTATAATTACTTGCTGAAATATCATGTACTTGATAGAAGAAACCCATACATAATGCAAAATACTTAAAATATAAGTAAAATCCAAAAATCTTGATGAATTGCACATTTTAGGTAAATTGCATAACTGAAATCATCATAATTGAGAACCATTTTCTGTTAGTTATACACTCATGACCTCACAATTGAAAATTATGGTTGGTTAAAATTGGATTGATTTCTTTCACAATTGGTATTTTAACCCCTATGCTTGTTCAAATATTTTACATGGAAAAAAAAGAGAGATCTCAAGTCTTAAAACTTTAAAAATATCAAATGTATTTGGTTGGGTAATAACAAACAAATAAAAAGTAGATAGAGAAAGGATAACCAAGCTAAGAATAACTCAAACACTAGGAACAAATTTAAAGTTGTGAAAACGAAAAGTCTTGTTGAAACGATTTTGCAAACAACTGAGTATTTGTAAGCAACTCAAGCTGGGATAAATCGAATCAAGTTTTAATGGATTTGAGTCTGATCCCAAAAATCAACTTTGAATAATTTAAATGTCAAACTCAAGCTTATAATATTTTGGTAAAGTTTTCGTTGAGATTTTTAAGCCTTACATACATACATATTTATGACTACAAAAGTGTCCAAGAAACTCAAGCTCAACGAGTAATTCGAACTCTAGATATATCATGACCAAATTTCATAGAGTTTGTCGTCGACTGAAATGCCAAAAGCTAATGTTGTTTTTAGTTGATGAAAAAGTTCAAAATTTTCATTTTACTTTTAAATAAAAAATAAAAAAATTGTTTACTTAACAATAATTTATTAAAAATTGATATCAAATATAATTTTTATTGGTATGTTGAAGCTTTTTAAAGTAAGATTAAATCCATTTCGTAATTGCATCTTGAAAGCCGGTTAGGTTATCGAGCCAATCAGCAAGTTTGAGTCAAGGCCTAAGTTAATCGAGTTGGTTCGAGCTAGACTCGTTCAATTTAGGATGCATTTTGTTATCGCCGTCGATCACTGCCCCTCCTCCTGCCGCCGCCGCTGCGTATATAAATCTGCGAAAACCGTCATTTCGTCTCTCCCCTGCGATTCCATAAAAACCTGAAACAAAAACAAAAACCCATATTTTTATATGTGAAATCTTGAAACGCAGCCCTCTCCTCATGAGCCAACAATGGTGGCACTACCTACAAAAAAGATAGCGAAGATTTCAAAATCGTCTACGCCGTTATCAATCAATGAAGAAGATTTCATTTCTGATTTACAAACCCAGATTCCACTGTTTCTCATCATTGTCTCGCGTAAGCGCAATTTCGAGCGAAGTTTTAAGCATCGTGCATTCGGTGGATCCGATGGAACCGGCGCTCGAACAAGTAGTTCCATTCCTATCCCCTGAAATCATCACATCCGTACTCCAAGAACAGCAAAATCCATATCTTTGTTTCCGGTTTTTTGTGTGGGCTGCGAAACGAAAGCAGTTTCGCAGCTGGGGTTCTCATAATTTGCTGATCGACATGCTCGTTTCAAATAATTTGGATGTGTTTGATGCTTATTGGAGGGTTCTTGAAGAGATCAAGAGCTATGGGTTCCGAATACCTTCGGACGCGTTCGCGGTTTTGATTGCCGGGTATGCTGAGATAAAAAACGCTGAGAAAGCAGTGGAGTCATTCGGTAAAATGAAAGATTTTGATTGTCAACCTAATTTATTTACATACAATTTGATTCTTCATATTTTAGTGGATAAAGGCATGGTTTTGTTAGCTTTGGCCGTGTATAACTTGATGTTGAAGTTAAATTGTCATTTGAATTGCTCAACCTATACTATTTTGATTGATGGGTTGTGCAAAAGTGCAAAAATCTCCGATGCACTTGAACTATTTGATGAAATGTCTAAAAGAGATATTGTGCCTAGTAAGGTCACTTATACTGTGGTACTTTCGGGGTTATGTCAAGCTAAGAGGATCGATGATGCCTACCGATTGTTTGAGAACATGAAAAGTAGTGGTAGTAAGCCTGACTTAATTGCATACAATGCTTTGCTTAATGGGATTTGTAAGATGGGTAGGATGGACGAAGCTTTCATTCTTTTAAAGAAATTTAAAGAGGAAGGATATGATCTTAATTTAAATAGTTATAGTTCTTTGATTGATGGGTTGTTTAGGGCGAAAAGGTTTAAAGAAGCTCATGATATGTTCCAGAAAATGACCGAGGCTGGCATCAGGCCTGACATCGTCTTGCACACGATCATGGTCCGAGGGTTATGTGATGAGGGCAGAGTACACGAAGCGTTTAAGTTGGTAAGGGAAATGACCGATAATGGTCTGGTACCTGATACTCAGACCTATAACACCTTGATTAAAGGGTTTTGTGATGAGGGTCTCTTAGATGAAGCTCGCTCGCTCAAGCTTGAAGTTTCAGGGGTTGATGAATTCCCGGATTCTGCAACTTACACTATTCTTATTTCGGGTATGTGTCGATATGGTCTGGTGGGGGAGGCGCAAAACATATTTAACGAGATGGAGAAGTGTGGATGTGTCCCATCGGTTGTCACATTCAATGCTCTTATCGATGGGCTTTGTAAGTCTGGGGAGCTTCAAAAAGCCCACCTTTTGTTTTACAAGATGGAAATCGGAAGAAATCCTTCTTTATTTCTGAGGCTTACTCAAGGTTCAGATAGAGTTGTCGACAGTGGGAGTTTGCAGATGCTAGTGACAAAATTATGCGAGTCGGGGTCAACCCTCAAAGCATACAAACTTCTCACACAGCTTGCCGATACTGCGATCCTGCCAACGATCGCAACTTATAACATCTTAATCAACGGCCTGTGTAAGGCAGGGATATTAGATGGTGCTTTCAAGCTCTTTAAGGAGCTCCAGCTAAAGGGAAATTCGCCTGATGCTGTTACATACGGAACCCTCATTAGTGGTCTCCAAAGTGTTGGCCGAGACGATGATGCATTTATGCTCTTAGAAGAAATGGTGAGTAACAGGTGTAAACCTACTCCTGCAGTTTACAGAACGCTCATGAAATGGTCTTGCCGAAGGAAGAAGACGTTTGCAGCTTTTAGTCTCTGGTTGAGGTACTTGAGGAGCCTCCCAAAACGAGATGAAAAGGTAATCAAATTGGTCGAGAAGCATCTCCAAAACGGAGAAGTGGAGAGGCCAGTTCGGCTATTACTTGATATGGATATAAAGTTGCGAGAATTGGATTCAGCGCCTTATACAATCTGGCTTATCGGATTTTGTCAGGGACGAAAAACAAAGGAGGCTTTAACGTTACTTGCTATTCTCAAGGAATACAATATAAACATAACACCTCCGAGTTGTGTTATGTTAATCAGTATTCTTTGTCGAGAACGGAAACTAAACCTGGCCATCGAAGTTTTCGTTTACGCCTTGCAAAAAGGTTTCATCTTGAAACCGAGAATTTGCAACAACTTGATCAAGTCGCTTCTACGTGCCGAGTACATTGCAGATGCTGCTTTGGATGTTATAGAGAAGATGGAGTCTTGTGGGTATGATGTGGACGCGTATCTTGATGAAAACACTCGGTTTCTCTTAGAAAGTTGTCGTCGGAAGAAACTCGAAACACGGAAGGTGTTGCGAAAATGAAAGTGATTGGGGTTGTTGTTGTATAAGTTAACGGAGGTGGTGGATGAGGTTGCGAAATCTGAAAGAAGTCTTTGCAGTCTCAAAGCGTAGAAGTAGAAATATTTTAATTTAGTTTCCAAACCTTTTTAGTTACCACTATCTACTTCCGTTGGGAATTTTGTAATTGGTAGCAGTTGATGTGAAATCTGCAAAACATTTTTTTTTAAATACATAAAAGGTTATTCGGATAAATTTATACGAAAAATACAGAATATAGACTCGATAGAAGAAAGACTTGCATCAAATAAAAGAAACGCAATGAAGTTTCTCGGTTTTACTATGGCGTTTGGTTTGCAAAAAAATTTTTCTTCTGGGATTTGCATTTTTTCAAAGGATTTGCAGTTTTGCATTATGCAGCATTTGCATTTGTCAAGATTTTGTCAAAGTATTCGCATTATCTTATAAAAAAATTTGCTAATCTAATGAATGAAAGATAACTGAGATTTAAAATCCTAAGAGGAGGCTGAGTTTTTAAATAACACAGAAGGATGAGATTTATGAAATCCTGGGACTTTAAATCTTTACAGAAATCTGTGAACCAAACACAAGATTTTAAATGCAAATCCCAGTAAATCCCAAAAAATCCACGAACCAAACGCCCCTTATTTTCTTTAGTCCCCATGTCTTGTACATGTCTTTTTTCATCACAATGGATTATACAATTTATATCCTTCATGAGTTCAATCCACATAACAACAGATTTAGATAATCCTTGTGACATTCTTGTATCAGAATATCTAATTCTTCAAGGTTATTTAAAACCTATTTTTATTTTTTTAAAGAAAAGAATAGGTTTCTAAGAGACTATGATGTAACAAACACCCTAATATTATTGCAAATTACAAATAAGTTTTACTTGATGCACCGAAAAATTCTCACATTTAGGCTAGTAAGTACACATCAATTCATAGTTCAAGGAACCACATGCTAATATACATTCAGAAATAGCAAAACATGAACCCACTTCAAACTTAGGTCATGAGTCTCTTTGTGGGCAGTAATATGCACCTTCTGCTCCATCTGACCATACAGTATTGCAAGAGATTATATAACTGGAATTCTGGAGGAGTATATGAATATCAAGGTTAAAATCAGAATCTAGTTTGTAGAATGGATTGATAGTTGATGAATCACAAGGCGTCACAAGACTTGGTGTCAAACCATAAGAAAACCAAGTTTAAACTACAATTGTATATACAAAACCACAACTTTCGGTGCAATAAGTTTTTAACGTCGTAGCAGTTACATATAATTTCTTTTTTCAGGATGCCGACTGAAAGAAAGTACCCATGTGAGAACTTGCCCAACCATACACAAGCGCACCAATGCTGGAAGGCTCGAGAGCTCCCATGCATTAAGAAGTAGTACCAGGATCACTAATCACACCTAAGAAATCGTCTTTAATGGTACCAATGCAGAACTGCAGAATTAAATAGTCCCATTAGTAAATCAAAGAACAAGGAAAAAGGAGGAAGAGTTAGAGAACAAGTTCTTTTTTTACTTCTTATACTTCTTGATGAGTGACTGCATTCGTTGTAATAAAACTGCATGTGCATAGCCTTAATCTTTCCAAATCCATTTTTGTACATACTGTTGGACTTCCTATTAGATTATGTTTTTTAAATTAAATCTATTGCATCCAAATAAGTTTAACATTGTCAAATTTATGTATCTAAATGCTTATTTTATGGTATAGAACACTTCAACGTCATAATATTAAAAATGGAAAATGACATCAAATAGCTCTGAACTTTCGACTTTGTACACATTTATGTAGTGAACTTTTTTTTGTGCACATTTGGTAGTCAAAGTTTCAAAATTGTTCCAATTTGGTAGTTGGCGTACCTGTTAACCGGTTGCTTCTGTTTTTGATGCCTACGTGGACAATTTTTTAATGACGTGACTATCCGTTTTTATATCATACCCGGATTTATCTATGTGCCAACCCGTTTTTTAAAATCACCCGGTTTTATTACCCGGTTCTTACAAGTTGGATCGATCGTATGAAAAAAAAACCCGGGTTTATAATCGGGTGATTCTAAAAAACGGGTTGCCACATAGATAAAAACGGGTTGTCACGTCATTAAAAAAATTGTCCACATAGGCATCGAAACCGGAAGCAACCGGTTAACAGGTACGCCAACTACCAAATTGGAACACTTTTGAAACTTTGACTACCAAACGTGCACAAAAAAAAAGTTCACTACCTACATAAGTGTTTACAAAGTCGAAAGTTCGGAGCTATTTGATGTGATTTTCCCTATTAAAAAATCAGATGGTGTATCTGCTTTATCCATAATATTGAACCCGTGTCATATCACTAACATTCTCATCATCCATAACCAAGAGGTTAGCCTTTCTCACCAATATCCCCATCGACACATGTTGATGAGGTTCACACTTTAGAGCAAACTATAAATTCCACAATAATGCAATCAAGCATTTCGCTTGGTGGTTTTTGGCCCATCTCTTGGGTGGTAAGACACTAATACTTCCTTCATGTCCTATCCTCTACAGATTTGACATATTTGTTTTTAAGATTAGTTGTGCTCCATGTGACGTAATACATTTGTGACGACTGATGTGGCATAGTGACAGTGTGACACAAGGCAAATTAGGCACTAGTCACTAGTCTTACTTACAGGATGCTTTTAAAAAGTCATTTGTATCATGCTTCGAGGGAACTAAGGTGTTATCTTACAACAAAACTTTTAAGGAATGTTTGGCGGCAAATTAGAAACTACGGCTTAGACTCCCTATAATATTCTTAACATGCCTATATCAAATTTCCACTATGATAAAAATTCAAGGTACAACCCGCGTTTAAAAAGTGTGCCTATGCGCGAGGTGATGTGTATTGTGCATCCTGATAGTAATGGTTGCGTTACCAGGAGGCAACGTGAGGTGAGCGCATATGCATAGCCTCAAGCAGAGGTGCGCTTCATGCACAATACACACCTCAAGTATATGTTCGACTAAGGCATGCACTGTAGGCCTGTTAATGGGGAAAAAAAAAAAGAAAACATATGGGCTTTAAGACCATTTAAAGTTCACCTCTGAAAAACTCAGAACCCTAGAAAGTAGCAAAGCGATTCTTTTTCTTTTCTTCTTCACTTCTATACAATCAGTGCACCAGATTAATCTTTGATTCTTCTTCTGGACTACTCACGTACTTTTTTGTTCTTCCAAGCCTTTTATTGAATGTGTTCTTTATTTCACAACTTACAACTTACAAGTATCCATAATTTTGCATCTAACATTACTGACCATATGAAGGTTAAAAACAGTTCCAGCCCATATCAGAACACATACAATATTTGGTCCGGGGCAGAAAACACACAAGACCAGATTATTATGCTACTCTTCAAAGTTCAAACTAGCTACTATGGTAACTGAACTATACAACATGATGATAGGAGATGATGCCGATGACTTACAATTTCTGTGGCATCAACTCGAGTCCCAATGATCTTTAATCGAACCTCGCTGTCCTTTTGAATCTTCACCTGGAAAAAGTCCAAAAGGAGAATAATATGAATTATGCCTTGCTCATCATGGCGATTGCAAACCAAAAGGCAGAAAAAGGTAATTCTGATTCATACAGATCCATCAGAGGTTGTGTAATTGGGCATGTCCCCAGACTGAAACTCCATGTCATCAGGTATCAACTAAAAAGGACAAAAAAGAGAATTAGAAAATTCTCATAAGTAGAATCAGTTACAACTTTTCAGCTCATATCATCAGAATTTAACTTTAAACTATGTAGCTATTACTGCCATCAAGATATAGTAATAATTACTGCATTACTACAATAAACGCCATCAAATTGGAGCTCGAATTGCGAAACCAAGCTCTACTAGCATTATAATAATAATTATAATAACATTAATAATACTTTAGTTCTTGGACCTATATTCTTCAGTTATTAAGTAATATAAACATTTGGAAATGTAATTGCAACATGAATTAATGACCACAATCTTTACAGTGGAATTAATAAAGAAACGAATAAAACCACATGTATGTGGAAGGTTCATGCTCACATCCATTCATTGGACTAGCTTCTAGATCATCACTATTCCAAATTGGCAAATCCTTCCCCCTTTAATCTTGATTCAATATACACATACGATTTTACCACAAAAATCTGATGTCGATGACTAAAAGTATTAGCCCAAGCTAGGACTTAGAAAAGAAAACTGTAACCCCAATTCACCTTTGACGATACAAAGACCGGAAAAAAAAAATGGCAGGGCAGGGCAGGGCAGTAAATACAGTTAAGTGGCTAGTGGATACCAACATTACTTTCAAGAGAGCAGCAAGGATAAGAGTTTAAATTGGTTTGTCTCAGCAGGTAGAGCATCTCATAGATCATGTAATTGTACAAAATCTATCATCTTTCATGGCAGTATAAGAGATACAATAATCAACACACCCACAATTCTATAAACTTACCTTCTTTTTCACATAAATACCAAATCAATTTGTAGTGAATTATGAATATATCAACACTTGCACAAAGTATAAATTGCAAAAGAAAAGAAAAAGAAACCTAACGGAAAGCCTTCAACTGAGGATCCACTCACATGGTTCGACACAAATATTTGAACAGGCCCAGCTTCAGCAAAGAAACCCATCTGCAGGAGTTACTATAAAAGGGTTATATTCTAATAAGCCTAAACTGTGTTTTCATCTAAAACACCCTCCGGATCAACTTTATGACCTTATTAACCATAGTGACAACAGCTTCTAAGATCTCCCCTTTAAAAGGCCGAAAGACAACACACTGATACTTGACCGGAAAAGTAACAAAACCTGTGCCATCTCTAATAAGCCCTTTCCCTACATTCTCTATACCCGTTATGGCAACAACGAAACCATGCCGGCCACTGTAAAGCAGAACACACCAAATCATTACGCAATCTTGCCTAAATCTGCAGCAAAGAATAGTTACAAAATTAAGAAATCATTACCTGCAAGTGCCCTCTACGTCTTTCATGAGCTTTGAAACAAGCTTTTCGCGAAGGTCCCGACCAAAGTGGCGAGGGTGGAGCTGCATGTTCCGCTCCAGCACAATGTGGAAAAACATCTTCCCTAAAACCCGAAATATAATACAATTCAAAACTAATTCAACACATAATACAGTTTTTATGTCACGATATACAGTTCCTACATAAAAGTTTTAGACCTAATAATCTAGGGTACACAAAATCAACGATACTCGAATTTAAGGTCTCGTCATTCAAATTTGAAATTAGCTTGTAACAATTAAGTGAAAACAATATTTGACACTGAGAGATTCAACAAACATTCGCCAATTCATGTTTCAAACTAAATAATTTAAGAGCAATAAAAATATTGGAATATGGTTTTGAAAGGATTGCAGCTCTTAAAACTGATTGTTACTTGATATTAGAAAATTGAGACAGGGTGTTGTCGGAGAATAGCGATTAAGGGGGCAGCGGCCGTCGACGGTGAGAAAACAGAGAATCCGTTCACCACTCCTTGCTCCGGAAACGAAGCTGCTCGATTGTCTGTCCTCTAGGTACGTACATAGTGGCAAAGCGGACGGGTAGTGAAATGGACGGGCCCAAATGAACTGGACCAAATGGGCCGTTTAGAAAACGGACCATGATCGGAAACGGGCCGTTTAAAAACAATGTTTTGATTTAATGGTGCTTTGTCACCTCGGACCGGCTCCTGACAGAAACACCATCCCGCGAATCACATAAAAGAACCTTGATTTCATAGCTTGGTGTGTTCAATTTTAAAATCTGGTTAAACTTGGAAACACCAAGCATCAAAATCAAACATTCATAATAAATTAAACTAAAAATCAAATAAAAATAAAAAATCTAAGATTTAATTCGATAAAATCAATAAAACCACGGAACATCAAACAACAAGATGGATCCACCAAAAAAAAACCAAGTCAAAAACATAAAACCTGCTAACCAAAATAACTAAATGGAAGGCCACATCGAGAATCAGCAAAGCACATAATATCATACAATCATGTTGCTTGGGTTTCACTGAGTGTCGTTTGGGGGTGCTTTTTCTCCTTTTATTTTCTTATTGTTGATCTAGTTTTGTTCTCTACGTCTTGAAGTGTTATTTTACAAAGCATGAGAGTTTTTAGACAACGTATGATGTTTTTAAAAGATAATTGTCAAATATTATATGTTTGGTTTTATTATTTAAATATGATTATTTTATGATGTTACGTTGTAGAACTAGACTTGATGGTGTACACAAACCTTATACAATGGTTTAATTAAAAAAACCCGTGGTTTTTCGTTTGTGAGATGGAATTCAATGGAATTGAAATTGAAATTTATATTGTTTAGAATTTTTAATAAGTAATGTAAATGGTAAAATTTTATGTATTTTATATCAAATTTCCTTATTTATAGGAATTTGGCATTCCTTCAAACTAATACATGAATTAAATTTCAACCTACATTTCTAACCAATACTAAAGGGTCGTTTGGTTCACTGGAATCCGATGGAATTAGAGGGGAAAGGAATCCAATTTCAGTCAATTCATGTGTTTGGTTCAACACTAAAAAGGAATTGGATTCCATCAAAATTGAAATTTTCCAATGAATGAAGGAAAATAACATTCCTTCACACAATGGATGGAATTCAATTCCTTTTCAAAACAGAAAGTGGTTGATTACAAAAATACCCATTACGTTTAACACACTACACTACACCATGTCTAGTCTTACCCCACCCACCCAACCTACCTACCTACCGACCCACCCTACCCTACCCCATCCCACCCACCTCTAACCCACCTACCCCAACCCTACCTTTGTTATCCAACCTACTCTTACCTACTACCCACCATACCTACCATTACCCACCTACCCTACCCTATCCCATTCTACCCTAACCCATACCCACCCACCTCTAACCCACCCACCCCAACCCTACCTATGTTATCCAACATACTCTTACCTACTACCCACCATACCTACCCTTACCCACCTATCCATCCCTCATCCCTCATTACCCACCCCACCCCACCCCACCCCAACCGTACCTACGCTATCCAACCTACTTTTACCTACTACCGACCATACCTACCCATACCCACCCTACCCCATCCCATCCACCTTTACCCACCTACCCATACCCTACCTACGCTATCCAACATACTCTTACCTACTATCCACCATACCTACCCCTACCCACCTACCCGTCCCTCATCCACCCTACCCACCCCATCTCACCCACCCACCCTACCCCTATCCATCTCATCTTATTCTTACCTTAGAGATTTATCCGCCTCTACCACCCATCCCATCCCACCCTACCAACGAATTATGAAGTTGGATTCCAATTTCATTTTTAGCCAACCAAACATGATTTGGATTCCAATTCCTTGCAGATTCCAATTCCTTATCAGATTCCAATTCCTTCTAAAACATTCTGCGAACCAAACGCCACCTAAAAGTCATCTTTCATTTTCAACATCAACCATATAATTAACTAAAATTTAATTTTCACTTTATTCGTATTTTATTCCATGAATCAAACGCAATGATGGATTGAATTTGTCTTTTTTTTTTAAAATAAAATCAATTTTAGTTTACGTATTAAAACATAAAATTAGGAATTGCAACGTGTGAATGTTGTTGCGGCTTCCCTCCCCAGTCCCACCGACTATTGTTAGATGCAACTTGTACTGTATGCAGATATGTTTGTACATTATAATTTCCACCACATCCCCTCTATTATTGTGCGATGACAGCAAACAAACACACGATTCGGGACATGGACACCCTACGGCCCACGCAACCTCTCTCAATATTTTTTAAACCCCTCACTTACACAAATTACTAGCTTCACCCCCTATACTTTTCCTTTTACTTAATTTAATCTAATCAGCCCTTTATTCTGTGGCGGATCCAGAAAATTTTTTTATAGGGGTTGGAATTTATGATGCGGTCGTAGTTCTATAAAATAATTTTCGAACTTAAAAAGTTCGGTCGGTTCATCTTGATTACATAATTAAAAGAAATACGTAAATGCTACAACTCGTTAATCGTTACAAACTAAAAGGAAATTAGATTCTACATTTTTCTCCTACGACTTTTAATATTTTGAAAACTGGTTATTAGTTATTACATGATCGTCCAAAACATTAAGTAATTCTTTATGGTCCAAATCCAACGGTCATTTTCATCACCAATTGAATTGTGAAATTTGTAGAGAAATATTAGAAGTTTTTCCACTTGATAAAATTTAGGATCCTGGTAATTTTTTTTTTTCAAAAAACGATTCTTATGAATAACAAATGTAAATAAATGTTAATTGTTAAACACTTGAATTCTTAAACAAATAATAATTTAAATATCTTAAAGACTAAAACAACAGAGAACATTCTAACAAACAACAAATAAGTAAATAACAATAAAACTAACAATTAATATATTCCTAAACCAAGTCAAATGTGAAGTGTCTAACAATGAAATAGTCTAATAAATGAATGTTCAATGCACATGTACTTTTAAATTATTTGTTAAATGAGTAACAAACTATAAGGTGTTAGTATATTTTCTTAGATTTTGTAACAAAATTTTTATATATGTATGAAATGTATAAAAACTAACACGGTTATTGGGGTCAAACTTAAAAAATCATAGGGGTCGAAATTTTTTCGATTATATACATAACACGTAAACTAAAAAAGTTATCGGGATCGTTTGACCCCGTACCCGACCTTTAGGTCCGCCCCTGCCTTTATTTGCCTTTTTCGCTAAATCTTCCCTTAACAGGATTATGTGTATTAAATTAACAAAGTAAGGTTAAAAGGTGTTAAATACCGGATATTGATATTGATTTTTGTTATTCGATTATGAAATTTCGTTTTGTATATTCAAAATTTTGGGTTTGGATATCGGTGTATATGAAAATTCAAATTTTTTTCTTTTTTATAATTTAATGAAATGTATAAATGTTTTAAATAAAAAGTCATATATATCCAAATGCAATATTAAAAATAAATATATCACTACCCACGTATATAAGTTATTTACTCAAAACCTTAAAATAACAAGTATATTATTAAAATACATATACTATTCAGTAAATATATACATAAAAACAAGATAAAACTATTAACGGACTTTTATAATATATGTCTTTTTGTATTTTGGGCTCAGGCCCATTATTCCTTTTGTATTATTTATATGATGGTTGTTAATGAGAAAAGGGCAAGAGAGTTTAACCTATTAGGTTAAACTCTCTTGCCCTTTTCTCATTAACAACCATCATATAAATAATACAAAAGGAATAATGGGCCTGAGCCCAAAATACAAAAAGACATATATTATAAAAGTCCGTTAATAAAAACCTAAAAGTTTAATATAAAATAAAGATAACCACTTAATATTATGTAAACGATTAATAAAAAATACATCATTATTTAAATACATCTTTTTGGATATTTCAGATTTTTGGATATTCAAACTTTCTAATAGTTTTAGACTGGATCAACTTTTGGATGTTAGGTTTTTCCTTTTGGATGCTCGTATTCAAATTTTTTTGAACATCTCTACCTTTTATTGAATGAAAGTCTTATCTTTGGCGGGTCTATGAAATTAAGGAGTGTTTAAAAAATTCTTATTAAATTAATTTTAAAAGCTATATGGACCTTTTACATTCATATGGTTCAATAAGAATTTTTTCGCTTCGAAATTAAGGTTCTGAATTTAGTTTTAAAGGGTTCAACTCCTTGCACCATCATTCATTTAAAAAAAGATAAAAATTTTCTATGATATCCCTTTATTAAAAGATCCAAAGTATGTTTAGTTGCATGAAAAATAACATCAGAGCATTGACTTGAACTCTTGAAGTATTGTATGTAGTACTAAGGGCTAAGGCTCGTTTGGGACATGGCCACAACTAACATATAAGACATTAAGATAAGACTTGAAAGAAAGCTACATGTGCTTATCAACATGCCAGACGCCAATGACTAAGAAATTGATTTGCATTTGAACTTCAACCTTCTCAATTATGTATCGATTGAAAGGCAGGGGGGATACAATTCCAACCAAGGGAGTGATTATGTCCGGTATGTCATTCCTTATGTGAACTTGAGTAAGTTAAGTTGAATAAAAATATATTTATACATAATCTACCATATTTATGTCCTTACCTAATGTTTGATTTATTATAGTTAGCTATTGTATTTATAAAAGTTATGAAGAAAAAAATTAAAACTTGTAACAAAGAACATGTTGAATATATTATTAAAATATACTAATATAAATGTGAAATAATTATACTTTTTTCAACTTTGTTCAATATTCTTTATTCAAAGGGTAGTACTTCATTTTACATCTTCTATTTTATTTTATTAAAAGTATACTTTTTTACAACAAAAAATCAAATATCTTAGGTCAGAACTTTTTATTCAAAGAGCAGATATATAAATATTAATAGATAACTAATAAATTTGTGACTTGTCATCTTGTAAGAGATGTCACTTGATATTTTTTTTATTTAATATTTGTTAATCAAAACTTTACTATTTAAATTGAACTTTCTAAATTCATATTTTAAAATTAAATATATTAAAAATTGAATGTTTGAAATTCTCACACACACACACACACACACACACACACACACACACACACACACACACACACATATATATATATATATATATATATATATTTATTTTTGGAACTGTTTATTATTACAAGTTTAATACACCAAATAAAAATATGTATTATTATTGTTATTATTATTGTAAGTATAGTTCTTCGTACACACATTTTTTGTTTAATGTGAGACTCACAAGTATCAAGGCTCGTTAAGTGAGAGTGAAAAATACTCAAAATCAAGTTAAATTCGGGTTATTTGAATAGTTTGTTGAGTCAAAATCAACTTAATTGAGCTTTCATTTATTTATAAATTTATATATAAATAATCATGTCTAGTAGTATGTCACGTCAAATTATCAATCACTAATTATATATTCATAAGTAATTTTTTAATAAGCTATCGAGTTTGTCGATGATACATTTATCGAGTTCGTACTCGAGCTTGAAAGTTTACATCCGATTGAGTTCGAGTATAATTTGAAGCTTCCAATTTCAATTTTGGGCTTCAATTGAACTTGAGGACTGAGTTGGACTCAACTTGATCACACCACATGTATTAATAGTAAAAGAGTACAACTAGATAAAGAATTTGACATTGATATAATGCTATTCCCATTGAAAGTTTTTAAAAGTATAGATGGATAGAACAATTGAAGAAAGAAAGTTAGCAACTTTCCACCCCCTTCTACTTTTCTTTTTTGCTTTAATACTCCCCCATCTTTTTTGTTTTTCCATTATCCAATGACACAAAACCCCAGTTTCAGAAGCACCCCACATACTTGATACTTATTTAATGAATTCACAGTTTTTCAAGAGCAGGATAGATGCAGATAAAAGCTTGCACACAAATAAACTACACACACATAGAGGCAAGCTACTTCCAGTTGGAAGCTAGAGAGAAACAATATTCAACAGAAGCAGCTCCGGCGACGGTGGCGGACGGTGGTGGTAGGGGCTAGGGAATGGGTATTTTCTTGGTTTTCTTCCCCGAAGAAGAACAACACTTCAATTCTTCGACACCTTCATCCACAAAATCATCATCGTTATCTCCATTTAAAGTTAATTCCCTTCTCAAACGCACAAATTCCAGTCATATTTTCACCAGAACTCAATCCACCATCTCCATTTGTGCTCTCCTCATCTTCCTCACTTTCCTTCTCTTCACTCTCTCGTCTTTCGAACCAAACAATGATTTCATCTCCTCTCATCAATACCGACGCTTTATCTCACAAAATCAGCCCAATTTTGTATACACAAGATCGCCGGCGTTACAAGGACTAGGCACTCTGTATACACAAGGAACAACCGCCATGAAAGAGCTTGTAATCTGTCACATTTCTGAATCCGTAACACCCAAAGAACTTCGAGTTTTCTTGCGGGGATTCCACAGGTCTGGTTTAGCTTCAAAAGCGGACATTTTGTTTATATTCAATTCAATTTCGACCACAGACTTGTTCGATGGTATAATTCGGGAAGAAAATGATTTGTTCTTGAAACTCGTTCACCAGTACAAAGCGGAATTGGGAAATGGGAGTAAAGTTGTCGACTTTCCGGTTAGTTTCGACGTGACCCAGTTCGTTAAATCAGGCAAGGACGATGATAAAGGTGACCCCATCTGGGGTCGGAGGATTAAGAGCAATAATTCAAGTTTCGGTAATGGTGGTGATGACTCTGAGTTGACTCGGACGAGTTACGGATCGGTAGTTGGTTTTGGCATTGGCGAGCTTGACCCGGAGAACTCGTTATCGGGGTTTTTAGACCATGTTCCAATGAGTCTGAGAAGGTGGGCATCTTACCCGATGATTCTGGGTCGGGTACGCCGGAAATTCAAGGACATAATTCTCATCGATGTTAAGGAGCTTTTACTGGTCGGAGACCCACTCGGCCGAGTCAAGCACCATTCGTCGGAGTCGGTTTTTCTCTCTTCAACACCAGCGCCGAAACACGGGCGGAAAATCACCAAATCCCACCGGAAAATACAGGAATCATCAACAATCAACCCGGCAATCATACTCGGCGGAGAACGCGGCGTGCGGCGGTTATCCGCGGCCATGCTGACGGAGATCGTCCGATCAACAACGCGTCAGCACCACAACAAGAAGAATTCAATCACGGAGTCGGCGCTTCTGAGTCAGCTAGCGTCAAACGAGTTCTTGCAGAAAAGCATACGTTTTGTGGCGACAACCGAGTCAATACCGGATCCGAGTTCACTCGGTGGAATGTCATTAGCAAATCAAACAGTGGTGAGGCGTGGAAATAGCAATTTAGATATTGGTGAAGTTATTATGAAGCATATTTGTTCATTTTCAATAGACTCCTCGGTCTACACGGACTGTTGACCATGAAAGGTACAAGTTTTTTAGCGTACGGTACTAGTTTTACAAATTTGCCCACGGTCTTTGTAAAATGTTGTTGCCTAAGTTACTTGTAAATTCTGGAATTAATTAAATTTATACATTTAAATTTGTTTTGCATTCCATGTTTTTTTTGTCTGGAAATCAGTAATAATCTTCCACGTTTAAGGCAATAAGGCTCTTGATGTCAGCGTAAACGGTGTCGTTTGACTGCTTAGGTGTTGTCAGAAACTCTATGTGTAGCTGTCGCTTTTACTGCTGAAAGTCCAATGGAAATCCGTGTGTCGAACTAACGGCTCACCAGGCTGTAACGGGAGTATTTGGACTCATTTTACGTCTTTTCAGGGTTTCGTCTAAATAAAGTATTTTTATGATTTTTTATTCGTTTAAAGCCCAACAAAGAGAAACTATAAAATTGTTCTGACGTTTAACGCGTACAGCGGAAAACTAAATATATCTCGAGAAATATTATAAATCATTAATTTTAGAGTAAAGAACATTTTTGATTCTTGTGGTTTGATAGTTTACCCAGATTCAGTCCCTTAACCATAATAAGGTCAAATTTCATCCCTATTTTGTTAATTTTGTGTCCTTTTAGTCCCTCGTCCGTTAAACTTAACGACACAACCGTTAAATTTGTAAGAATAAGATTTTTACCATTTTCATTGAGACGCTTTTAGTCCCTATGATTTTATTATTTACCCGTCCAACATTTATTTTATTTTCTTTTATCTTTATAATTATATTATTTATAGATTTACTTAATTTATTATAAACACACTTATTTTTTTTATAAATATACTTATATTTTAATATTTTATTTACATTTACTATTGTTCGTATTTTATTTAAAATTTAACTTTTATTTTAATTAAAATTATATATTTTCTTTACTAATTTATTTAAAGTTCATCTTCTTTATTAATTTTAATTTTTATAATATTATTGTTGATATTTATATATGTAATTTTGTTAGTTGTGTTTAAGTAGATATAATATCGTCGATATTTTTCTTCTCCAAAGTCACTATTTCTTCAAATATCTTCCAATCTAATCAATTATCGACACATAAATTATATACATATGTGAATATACTTGAAGAAATAATGACATTGGAAGATACTTGAAAATATTTTATATATATATACAAACACACACACACACACACACACACACACACACACACACACACACACACACACACACACACATATATATATATATATATATATATATATATATATATATATATATATATATATATATATATATATAGAATATGGTTCGAGGGAGTACCACTACTCATACAGCGCACCAGAAGCTACCACCTTTAAAAAACTTTTTTTTTAATTTATTTTTACATAAACATGTTTAATTAACATTATGAAGATTATATGTAAACTTCACATACATTCACATCTTCTAGCTCCTAAAAAATGATGTGAACGCACACTTACATAATTTTGCATATATGTGGTGCGTGATTTCATACACTTAGAGTGTTCGAATTTGCGTGA